>CAXAJV010001198.1:1281583-1430583 GCA_963969225.1 Xylocopa violacea
CTCTCCGTGGGACCTTCATATACATCAATAACGTAATTTAACCTAACCTAAACCAACGTAACATCTCGGCGGTAATATTTGACAACATTCCTGGCTTGTTGGCCTCTATGTTTCCGTGGGACCTTTATATACATCAATAACGTAATATAACCTAACCTAGCCCAACGTATCATCTCGGTGGTAATATTTGACAACATTCCTGGCGAGTTGGCCTCTACGTCTCCGTGGGAATTTTATATACATCAATAACGTAATATAACATTACCTAACCCAATCTCACATCACGGCGGTAATATTTGACAACATTCCTGGCGAGTTGGCCTCTACGTCACCGTGGGACCTTCATATACATCAATAACGTGATATTACCTAACCTAACCCAACCTAACATCTCGGCACTAATATTTGACAACATTCCTGGCGAGTTGGCCTCTACCTCTCCGTGGGACCTTCATATACATCAATAACGTAATTTAACCTAACCTAAACCAACGTTACATCTCGGCGGTAATATTTAACAACATTCCTGGCTTGTTGGCCTCTACGTCTCCGTGGGGCCTTAATATACATCAATAACGTAATATAACCTAACCTAACCCAACCTAATATCTCGGTACTAATATTTGACAACATTCCTGGCGAGTTGGCCTCTACGTCTCCGTGGGAATTTTATATACATCAATAACGTAATATAACCTAACCTAACCCAACCTAACATCTCGGCTGTAATATTTGACAACATTCCTGGCGAGTTGGCCTCTACCTCTCCGTGGGAATTTTATATACATCAATAACGTAATATAACCTAACCTAACCCAACCTAACATCTCGGCGGTAATATTTGACAACATTCCTGGCTTGTTGGCCTCTATGTTTCCGTGGGGCCTTTATATACATCAATAACGTAATATAACCTAACCTAGCCCAACCTATCATATCGGCGGTAAAATTTGACAACATACCTGGCGATTTGGCCTCTACGTCTCCGTGGGGCCTTCATATACATCAATTACGTAATATAACATAACCTAACCCAACCTAACACATCCGCGGTAATATTTGACAACATTCCTGGCGAGTTGGCCTCTACCTCTCCGTGGGACCTTCATATACATCAATAACGTAATTTAACCTTACCTAAACCAACGTATCATCTCGGCGGTAATATTTGACAACATTCCTGGCTTGTTGGCCTCTATGTTTCCGTGGGGCCTTTATATACATCAATAACGTAATATAACCTTATATAACCCAACCTAACCTCTCGGCGCTATTATTTGACAATATTCCTGGCGAGTGGGCCTCTACGTCTCCGTGGGACCTTTATATACATCAATAACGTAATCTAACCTAACCTAACCCAACCTAACATCTCGGCGGTAATATTTGAAAACATTCCTGTCGAGTTGGCCTCTACTTTTCCGTGGGACCTTTATATATATCAGTAACGTAATATAACCTAACCTAACCCAACCTAACATCTCGGCGGTAATATTTGACAACATTCCTGGCGAGTTGGCCTCTACGTCTCCGTGGGACCTTCACATATATCAATAACGTAATATAACCTAAACTAACCCAACCTAACCTTTCGGCGCTATTATTTGACAACATTCCTGGCGGGTTGGCCTCTACGTCTCCGCGGGGCCTTTATATACATCAATAAAGTAATATAACCTAATATAACCCAACCTAACCAGTCGGCGCTATTATGTGACAACATTCCTGGCGAGTTGGCATCTACGTGTCCGTGGGACCTTCACATATATCAATAACGTAATATAACCTAAACTAACCCAACCTAACCTTTCGGCGCTATTATTTGACAACATTCCTGGCGGGTTGGCCTCTACGTCTCCGCGGGGCCTTTATATACATCAATAACGTAATATAACCTAACCTAACCCAACCCAACCTCTCGGCACTCATATTTGACAACATTCCTGGCGAGTTGGCCTCTACGTCTCCGTGGGACATTCATATACATCAACAACGTAATATAACCTAACCTAACCCAACCTAACCTTTCGGCGCTATTATTCGACAACATTCCTGTCGAGTTGGCCTCTACGTCTCCGTGGGACTTTTATATACATCAATAGCGTAACATAACCTAACCTAACCCAACCTAATATCTCGGCACTAATATTTGAAAACATTCCTGGCGAGTAGGCCTCTACGTCTCCGTGGGAATTTTATATACATCAATAACGTAATATAACCTAACCTAACCCAACGTAACATCTCGGCGGTAATATTTGACGACATTCCTGGCTTATTGGTCTCATGGTTTCCGTGGGAGTTTTATATACATCAATAGCGTAATATAACCTAACCTAACCCAACCTAACATCTCGGTACTAATATTCGACAACATTCCTGGCGAGTTGGCCTCTACGTCTCCGTGAGACCTTCATATCCATCAATAACGTAATATAACCTAATATAACCCGACCTAACCACTCGGCGCTATTATGTGACAACATTCCTGGCGAGTTGGCCTCTACGTCTCCGTGGGACCTTCACATATATCAATAACGTAATATAACCTAAACTAACCCAACCTAACCTTTCGGCGCTATTGTTTGCCAACATTCCTGGCTTGTTGGACTCTATGTTTCCGTGGGACCTTTATATACATCAATAACGTAATATAACCTAACCTAAACCAACCTAACATCCCGGCGGTAATATTTGACAACATTCCTGGGGAGTTGGCCTCTACGTCTCCGTGGGGCCTTCATATACATCAATAACGTAATATAACCTAACCTAACCCAACCTATCATCTCGGCGCTATTATTTGACAACATTCCTGTCGAGTTGGCCTCTATGTCTCCGTGGGACTTTTATATACATCAATAGCGTAATATAAACTAACCTAACCCAACCTAATATCTCGGTACTAATATTTGACAACATTCCTGGCGAGTTGGCCTCTACGTCTCCGTGGGAATTTTATATACATCAATAACGTAATATAATCTAACCTAACCCAACCTATCATCTCGGCACTAATATTTGACAACATTCCTGGCGAGTTGGCCTCTACCTCTCCGTGGGACCTTCATATACATCAATAACGTAATTTAACCTAACCTAAACCAACGTAACATCTCGGCGGTAATATTTGACAACATTCCTGGCTTGTTGGCCTCTATGTTTCCGTGGGACCTTTATATACATCAATAACGTAATATAACCTAACCTAGCCCAACGTATCATCTCGGTGGTAATATTTGACAACATTCCTGGCGAGTTGGCCTCTACGTCTCCGTGGGAATTTTATATACATCAATAACGTAATATAACATTACCTAACCCAATCTCACATCACGGCGGTAATATTTGACAACATTCCTGGCGAGTTGGCCTCTACGTCACCGTGGGACCTTCATATACATCAATAACGTAATATTACCTAACCTAACCCAACCTAACATCTCGGCACTAATATTTGACAACATTCCTGGCGAGTTGGCCTCTACCTCTCCGTGGGACCTTCATATACATCAATAACGTACTTTAACCTAACCCAAACCAACGTAACATCTCGGCGGTAATATTTGACAACATTCCTGGCGAGTTAGCCTCTACGTCTCCGTGGGAATTTTATATACATCAATAACGTAATATAACCTAACCTAACCCAACCTAACATCTCGGCGGTAATATTTGACAACATTCCTGGCGAATTGGCCTCTACGCCTCCGTGGGGCCTTCATATACATCAATAACGTAATATAACCTAACCTAACCCAACCTATCATCTCGGCGCTATTATTTGACAACATTCCTGTCGAGTTGGCTTCTATGTCTCCGTGGGACTTTTATATACATCAATAGCGTAATATAAATTAACCTAACCCAACCTAATATCTCGGTACTAATATTTGACAACATTCCTGGCGAGTTGGCCTCTACGTCTCCGTGGGAATTTTATATACATCAATAACGTAATATAATCTAACCTAACCCAACCTATCATCTCGGCACTAATATTTGACAACATTCCTGGCGAGTTGGCCTCTACCTCTCCGTGGGACCTTCATATACATCAATAACGTAATTTAACCTAACCTAAACCAACGTAACATCTCGGCGGTAATATTTGACAACATTCCTGGCGTGTTGGCCTCTATGTTTCCGTGGGACCTTTATATACATCAATAACGTAATATAACCTAACCTAGCCCAACGTATCATCTCGGTGGTAATATTTGACAACATTCCTGGCGAGTTGGCCTCTACGTCTCCGTGGGAATTTTATATACATCAATAACGTAATATAACATTACCTAACCCAATCTCACATCACGGCGGTAATATTTGACAACATTCCTGGCGAGTTGGCCTCTACGTCACCGTGGGACCTTCATATACATCAATAACGTGATATTACCTAACCTAACCCAACCTAACATCTCGGCACTAATATTTGACAACATTCCTGGCGAGTTGGCCTCTACCTCTCCGTGGGACCTTCATATACATCAATAACGTAATTTAACCTAACCTAAACCAACGTTACATCTCGGCGGTAATATTTAACAACATTCCTGGCTTGTTGGCCTCTACGTCTCCGTGGGGCCTTAATATACATCAATAACGTAATATAACCTAACCTAACCCAACCTAATATCTCGGTACTAATATTTGACAACATTCCTGGCGAGTTGGCCTCTACGTCTCCGTGGGAATTTTATATACATCAATAACGTAATATAACCTAACCTAACCCAACCTAACATCTCGGCTGTAATATTTGACAACATTCCTGGCGAGTTGGCCTCTACCTCTCCGTGGGAATTTTATATACATCAATAACGTAATATAACCTAACCTAACCCAACCTAACATCTCGGCGGTAATATTTGACAACATTCCTGGCTTGTTGGCCTCTATGTTTCCGTGGGGCCTTTATATACATCAATAACGTAATATAACCTAACCTAGCCCAACCTATCATATCGGCGGTAAAATTTGACAACATACCTGGCGATTTGGCCTCTACGTCTCCGTGGGGCCTTCATATACATCAATTACGTAATATAACATAACCTAACCCAACCTAACACATCCGCGGTAATATTTGACAACATTCCTGGCGAGTTGGCCTCTACCTCTCCGTGGGACCTTCATATACATCAATAACGTAATTTAACCTAACCTAAACCAACGTATCATCTCGGCGGTAATATTTGACAACATTCCTGGCTTGTTGGCCTCTATGTTTCCGTGGGGCCTTTATATACATCAATAACGTAATATAACCTTATATAACCCAACCTAACCTCTCGGCGCTATTATTTGACAATATTCCTGGCGAGTGGGCCTCTACGTCTCCGTGGGACCTTTATATACATCAATAACGTAATCTAACCTAACCTAACCCAACCTAACATCTCGGCGGTAATATTTGAAAACATTCCTGTCGAGTTGGCCTCTACTTTTCCGTGGGACCTTTATATATATCAGTAACGTAATATAACCTAACCTAACCCAACCTAACATCTCGGCGGTAATATTTGACAACATTCCTGGCGAGTTGGCCTCTACGTCTCCGTGGGACCTTCACATATATCAATAACGTAATATAACCTAAACTAACCCAACCTAACCTTTCGGCGCTATTATTTGACAACATTCCTGGCGGGTTGGCCTCTACGTCTCCGCGGGGCCTTTATATACATCAATAAAGTAATATAACCTAATATAACCCAACCTAACCAGTCGGCGCTATTATGTGACAACATTCCTGGCGAGTTGGCATCTACGTGTCCGTGGGACCTTCACATATATCAATAACGTAATATAACCTAAACTAACCCAACCTAACCTTTCGGCGGTAATATTTGACGACATTCCTGGCTTATTGGTCTCATGGTTTCCGTGGGAGTTTTATATACATCAATAGCGTAATATAACCTAACCTAACCCAACCTAACATCTCGGTACTAATATTCGACAACATTCCTGGCGAGTTGGCCTCTACGTCTCCGTGAGACCTTCATATCCATCAATAACGTAATATAACCTAATATAACCCGACCTAACCACTCGGCGCTATTATGTGACAACATTCCTGGCGAGTTGGCCTCTACGTCTCCGTGGGACCTTCACATATATCAATAACGTAATATAACCTAAACTAACCCAACCTAACCTTTCGGCGCTATTGTTTGCCAACATTCCTGGCTTGTTGGACTCTATGTTTCCGTGGGACCTTTATATACATCAATAACGTAATATAACCTAACCTAAACCAACCTAACATCCCGGCGGTAATATTTGACAACATTCCTGGGGAGTTGGCCTCTACGTCTCCGTGGGGCCTTCATATACATCAATAACGTAATATAACCTAACCTAACCCAACCCAAATTCTCGGCACTAATATTTGACAACATTCCTGGCGAGTTAGCCTCTACGTCTCCGTGGAACTTCATATACATCAATAACGTAATATAACGTCACCTAACCCAACCTAAGATTTCGGCGCTATTATTTGAGAACATTCCTGTCGAGTTGGCCTCTACGTCTCCGTGGGACCTTTATGTACATCAATAACGTAATATAACCTAACCTAACCCAACCTAACATCTCGGCGGTAATATTTGACAACATTCCTGGCGAGTTGGCCTCTACGTCTCCGTGACACCTTCATATCCATCAATAACGTAATATAACCTAATATAACCCAACCTAACCACTCGGCGCTATTATATGACAATATTCCTGGCGAGTTGGCCTCTACGTCTCCGTGGGTCCTTCATATACATCAATAACGTAATATAACCTAACCTAACCCAACCTAATACATCGGCGGTAATATTTGACAACATTACTGGCGAGTTGGCCTCTACGTCACCGTGGGACCTTGATATACATCAATAACGTAATATTACCTAACCTAACCCAACCTATCATCTCGGCACTAATATTTGACAACATTCCTGGCGAGTTGGCCTCTACCTCTCCGTGGGACCTTCATATACATCAATAACGTAATTTAACCTAACCTAAACCAACGTAACATCTCGGCGGTAATATTTGACAACATTCCTGGCTTGTTGGCCTCTATGTTTCCGTGGGACCTTTATATACATCAATAACGTAATATAACCTAACCTAGCCCAACGTATCATCTCGGTGGTAATATTTGACAACATTCCTGGCTTGTTGGCCTCTATGTTTCCGTGGGACCTTTATATACATCAATAACGTAATATAACCTAACCTAGCCCAACCTATCATCTCGGCGGTAATATTTGACAACATTCCTGGCGAGTTGGCCTCTACCTCTCCGTGGGACCTTCATATACATCAATAACGTAATTTAACCTAACCTAAACCAACGTAACATCTCGGCGGTAATATTTGACAACATTCCTGGCTTGTTGGCCTCTATGTTTCCGTGGGACCTTTATATACATCAATAACGTAATATAACCTAACCTAGCCCAACGTATCATCTCGGTGGTAATATTTGACAACATTCCTGGCTTGTTGGCCTCTATGTTTCCGTGGGACCTTTATATACATCAATAACGTAATATAACCTAACCTAGCCCAACCTATCATCTCGGCGGTAATATTTGACAACATTCCTGGCGAGTTGGCCTCTACGTCTCCGTGGGACCTTCATATACATCAATAACGTAATTTAACCTAACCTAAACCAACGTAACATCTCGGCGGTAATATTTGACAACATTCCTGGCTTGTTGGCCTCTATGTTTCCGTGGGACCTTTATATACATCAATAACGTAATATAACCTAACCTAGCCCAACGTATAATCTCGGTGGTAATATTTGACAACATTCCTGGCGAGTTGGCCTCTACGTCTCCGTGGGAATTTTATATACATCAATAACGTAATATAACATTACCTAAGCCAATCTCACATCACGGCGGTAATATTTGACAACATTCCTGGCGAGTTGGCCTCTACGTCACCGTGGGACCTTCATATACATCAATAACGTAATTTAACATAACCTAAACCAACGTAACATCTCGGCGGTAATATTTGACAACATTCCTGGCGAGTTGGCCTCTACGTCTCCGTGGGAATTTTATATACATCAATAACGTAATATAACCTAACCTAGCCCAACCTATCATCTCGGGCGGTAATATTTGACAGCATTCCTGGCGAGTTGGCCTCTACGTCTCCGTGGGAATTTTATATACATCAATAACGTAATATAACCTAACCTAACCCAACCTAACGTCTCGGCACTAATATTTGACCACATTCCTGGCGAGTTGGCCTCTACATCTCCGTGGGACCTTCATATACATCAATAACGTATTGTAACCTAACCTAACCCAACCTATGATCTCGGCGGTAATATTTGACAACATTCCTGACGAGTTGGCCTCTACGTCTCCGTGGGACTTTTATATACATCAATAACGTAATATAATTTAACCTAGCCCAACCTATCATCTCGGCGGTAATATTTGATAACATTCCTGGCCAGTTGGCCCCTACGTCTCCGTGGGGCCTTCATATACATCAATAACGTAATATAACCTAACCTAACCCAACCTAACATCTCGGCGGTAATATTTGACAACATTCCTGGCGAGTTGGCCTCTACGTCTCCGTGGGGCCTTAATATACATCAATAACGTAATATAACCTAACCTAACCCAACCTAACACATCGGAGGAAATATTTGACAACATTCCTGGCGAGTTGGCCTCTACGTCACCGTGGGACCTTCATATACATCAATAACGTGATATGACCTAACCTAACACAACCTAACATCTCGGCGCTAATATTTGACAACATTCCTGGCGAGTTGGCCTCTACCTCTCCGTGAGACCTTCATATACATCAATAACGTAATTTAACATAACCTAAACCAACGTAACATCTCGGCGGTAATATTTGACAACATTCCTGGCTTGTTGGCCTCTATGTTTCCGTGGGACCTTTATATACATCAATAACGTAATATAACCTAACCTAGCCCAACCTATCATCTCGGGAGGTAATATTTGACAGCATTCCTGTCGAGTTGGCCTCTACGTCTCCGTGGGAATTTTATATACATCAATAACGTAATATAACCTAACCTAGCCCAACGTATCATCTCGGTGGTAATATTTGACAACATTCCTGGCGAGTTGGCCTCTACGTCTCCGTGGGAATTTTATATACATCAATAACGTAATATAACATTACCTAACCCAATCTCACATCACGGCGGTAATATTTGACAACATTCCTGGCGAGTTGGCCTCTACGTCACCGTGGGACCTTCATATACATCAATAACGTAATATTACCTAACCTAACCCAACCTAACATCTCGGCACTAATATTTGACAACATTCCTGGCGAGTTGGCCTCTACCTCTCCGTGGGACCTTCATATACATCAATAACGTAATTTAACCTAACCCAAACCAACGTAACATCTCGGCGGTAATATTTGACAACATTCCTGGCGAGTTAGCCTCTACGTCTCCGTGGGAATTTTATATACATCAATAACGTAATATAACCTAACCTAACCCAACCTAACATCTCGGCGGTAATATTTGACAACATTCCTGGCGAATTGGCCTCTACGCCTCCGTGGGGCCTTCATATACATCAATAACGTAATATAACCTAACCTAACCCAACCTATCATCTCGGCGCTATTATTTGACAACATTCCTGTCGAGTTGGCTTCTATGTCTCCGTGGGACTTTTATATACATCAATAGCGTAATATAAATTAACCTAACCCAACCTAATATCTCGGTACTAATATTTGACAACATTCCTGGCGAGTTGGCCTCTACGTCTCCGTGGGAATTTTATATACATCAATAACGTAATATAATCTAACCTAACCCAACCTATCATCTCGGCACTAATATTTGACAACATTCCTGGCGAGTTGGCCTCTACCTCTCCGTGGGACCTTCATATACATCAATAACGTAATTTAACCTAACCTAAACCAACGTAACATCTCGGCGGTAATATTTGACAACATTCCTGGCTTGTTGGCCTCTATGTTTCCGTGGGACCTTTATATACATCAATAACGTAATATAACCTAACCTAGCCCAACGTATCATCTCGGTGGTAATATTTGACAACATTCCTGGCGAGTTGGCCTCTACGTCTCCGTGGGACCTTCATATACATCAATAACGTGATATTACCTAACCTAACCCAACCTAACATCTCGGCACTAATATTTGACAACATTCCTGGCGAGTTGGCCTCTACCTCTCCGTGGGACCTTCATATACATCAATAACGTAATTTAACCTAACCTAAACCAACGTTACATCTCGGCGGTAATATTTAACAACATTCCTGGCTTGTTGGCCTCTACGTCTCCGTGGGGCCTTAATATACATCAATAACGTAATATAACCTAACCTAACCCAACCTAATATCTCGGTACTAATATTTGACAACATTCCTGGCGAGTTGGCCTCTACGTCTCCGTGGGAATTTTATATACATCAATAACGTAATATAACCTAACCTAACCCAACCTAACATCTCGGCTGTAATATTTGACAACATTCCTGGCGAGTTGGCCTCTACCTCTCCGTGGGAATTTTATATACATCAATAACGTAATATAACCTAACCTAACCCAACCTAACATCTCGGCGGTAATATTTGACAACATTCCTGGCTTGTTGGCCTCTATGTTTCCGTGGGGCCTTTATATACATCAATAACGTAATATAACCTAACCTAGCCCAACCTATCATATCGGCGGTAAAATTTGACAACATACCTGGCGATTTGGCCTCTACGTCTCCGTGGGGCCTTCATATACATCAATTACGTAATATAACATAACCTAACCCAACCTAACACATCCGCGGTAATATTTGACAACATTCCTGGCGAGTTGGCCTCTACCTCTCCGTGGGACCTTCATATACATCAATAACGTAATTTAACCTAACCTAAACCAACGTATCATCTCGGCGGTAATATTTGACAACATTCCTGGCTTGTTGGCCTCTATGTTTCCGTGGGGCCTTTATATACATCAATAACGTAATATAACCTTATATAACCCAACCTAACCTCTCGGCGCTATTATTTGACAATATTCCTGGCGAGTTGGCCTCTACGTCTCCGTGGGACCTTTATATACATCAATAACGTAATCTAACCTAACCTAACCCAACCTAACATCTCGGCGGTAATATTTGAAAACATTCCTGTCGAGTTGGCCTCTACTTTTCCGTGGGACCTTTATATATATCAGTAACGTAATATAACCTAACCTAACCCAACCTAACATCTCGGCGGTAATATTTGACAACATTCCTGGCGAGTTGGCCTCTACGTCTCCGTGGGACCTTCACATATATCAATAACGTAATATAACCTAAACTAACCCAACCTAACCTTTCGGCGCTATTATTTGACAACATTCCTGGCGGGTTGGCCTCTACGTCTCCGCGGGGCCTTTATATACATCAATAAAGTAATATAACCTAATATAACCCAACCTAACCAGTCGGCGCTATTATGTGACAACATTCCTGGCGAGTTGGCATCTACGTGTCCGTGGGACCTTCACATATATCAATAACGTAATATAACCTAAACTAACCCAACCTAACCTTTCGGCGCTATTATTTGACAACATTCCTGGCGGGTTGGCCTCTACGTCTCCGCGGGGCCTTTATATACATCAATAACGTAATATAACCTAACCTAACCCAACCCAACCTCTCGGCACTCATATTTGACAACATTCCTGGCGAGTTGGCCTCTACGTCTCCGTGGGACATTCATATACATCAACAACGTAATATAACCTAACCTAACCCAACCTAACCTTTCGGCGCTATTATTCGACAACATTCCTGTCGAGTTGGCCTCTACGTCTCCGTGGGACTTTTATATACATCAATAGCGTAACATAACCTAACCTAACCCAACCTAATATCTCGGCACTAATATTTGAAAACATTCCTGGCGAGTAGGCCTCTACGTCTCCGTGGGAATTTTATATACATCAATAACGTAATATAACCTAACCTAACCCAAC
The DNA here is from genome assembly GCA_963969225.1 of Xylocopa violacea. NCBI lineage: Eukaryota > Metazoa > Arthropoda > Insecta > Hymenoptera > Apidae > Xylocopa > Xylocopa violacea. Next base: position 1,293,632 of record CAXAJV010001198.1, read on the forward strand.
GTAACATCTCGGCGGTAATATTTGACGACATTCCTGGCTTATTGGTCTCATGGTTTCCGTGGGAGTTTTATATACATCAATAGCGTAATATAACCTAACCTAACCCAACCTAACATCTCGGTACTAATATTCGACAACATTCCTGGCGAGTTGGCCTCTACGTCTCCGTGAGACCTTCATATCCATCAATAACGTAATATAACCTAATATAACCCGACCTAACCACTCGGCGCTATTATGTGACAACATTCCTGGCGAGTTGGCCTCTACGTCTCCGTGGGACCTTCACATATATCAATAACGTAATATAACCTAAACTAACCCAACCTAACCTTTCGGCGCTATTGTTTGCCAACATTCCTGGCTTGTTGGACTCTATGTTTCCGTGGGACCTTTATATACATCAATAACGTAATATAACCTAACCTAAACCAACCTAACATCCCGGCGGTAATATTTGACAACATTCCTGGGGAGTTGGCCTCTACGTCTCCGTGGGGCCTTCATATACATCAATAACGTAATATAACCTAACCTAACCCAACCCAAATTCTCGGCACTAATATTTGACAACATTCCTGGCGAGTTAGCCTCTACGTCTCCGTGGAACTTCATATACATCAATAACGTAATATAACGTCACCTAACCCAACCTAAGATTTCGGCGCTATTATTTGAGAACATTCCTGTCGAGTTGGCCTCTACGTCTCCGTGGGACCTTTATGTACATCAATAACGTAATATAACCTAACCTAACCCAACCTAACATCTCGGCGGTAATATTTGACAACATTCCTGGCGAGTTGGCCTCTACGTCTCCGTGACACCTTCATATCCATCAATAACGTAATATAACCTAATATAACCCAACCTAACCACTCGGCGCTATTATATGACAATATTCCTGGCGAGTTGGCCTCTACGTCTCCGTGGGTCCTTCATATACATCAATAACGTAATATAACCTAACCTAACCCAACCTAATACATCGGCGGTAATATTTGACAACATTACTGGCGAGTTGGCCTCTACGTCACCGTGGGACCTTGATATACATCAATAACGTAATATTACCTAACCTAACCCAACCTATCATCTCGGCACTAATATTTGACAACATTCCTGGCGAGTTGGCCTCTACCTCTCCGTGGGACCTTCATATACATCAATAACGTAATTTAACCTAACCTAAACCAACGTAACATCTCGGCGGTAATATTTGACAACATTCCTGGCTTGTTGGCCTCTATGTTTCCGTGGGACCTTTATATACATCAATAACGTAATATAACCTAACCTAGCCCAACGTATCATCTCGGTGGTAATATTTGACAACATTCCTGGCTTGTTGGCCTCTATGTTTCCGTGGGACCTTTATATACATCAATAACGTAATATAACCTAACCTAGCCCAACCTATCATCTCGGCGGTAATATTTGACAACATTCCTGGCGAGTTGGCCTCTACGTCTCCACGGGACCTTCATATACATCAATAACGTAATACAACCTAACCTAACCCAACCTAACCTTTCGGCGCTATTATTTGACAACATTCCTGTCGAGTAGGCCTCTACGTCTCCGTGGGACTTTTATATACATCAATAGCGTAATATAAACTAACCTAACCCAACCTAATATCTCGGTACTAATATTTGACAACATTCCTGGCGAGTTGGCCTCTACGTCTCCGTGGGAATTTTATATACATCAATAACGTAATATAATCTAACCTAACCCAACCTATCATCTCGGCACTAATATTTGACATCATTCCTGGCGAGTTGGCCTCTACCTCTCCGTGGGACCTTCATATACATCAATAACGTAATATAACCTAACCTAACCCAACCTAACATCTCGGCGGTAATATTTGACAACATTCCTGGCTTGTTGGCCTCTACGTCTCCGTGGGGCCTTAATATACATCAATAACGTAATATAACCTAACCTAACCCAACCTAACACATCGGAGGAAATATTTGACAACATTCCTGGCGAGTTGGCCTCTACGTCACCGTGGGACCTTCATATACATCAATAACGTGATATGACCTAACCTAACACAACCTAACATCTCGGCGCTAATATTTGACAACATTCCTGGCGAGTTGGCCTCTACCTCTCCGTGAGACCTTCATATACATCAATAACGTAATTTAACATAACCTAAACCAACGTAACATCTCGGCGGTAATATTTGACAACATTCCTGGCTTGTTGGCCTCTATGTTTCCGTGGGACCTTTATATACATCAATAACGTAATATAACCTAACCTAGCCCAACCTATCATCTCGGGAGGTAATATTTGACAGCATTCCTGTCGAGTTGGCCTCTACGTCTCCGTGGGAATTTTATATACATCAATAACGTAATATAACCTAACCTAACCCAACCTAACCTTCCGGCGCTATTATTTGACAACATTACTGGCGAGTTGGCCTCTACGTCTCCGTGGGAATTTTATATACATCAATAACGTAATATAATCTAACCTAACCCAACCTATCATCTCGGCACTAATATTTGACAACATTCCTGGCGAGTTGGCCTCTACCTCTACGTAGACCTTCATATACATCAATAACGTAATTTAACATAACCTAAACCAACGTAACATCTCGGCGGTAATATTTGACAACATTCCTGGCGAGTTAGCCTCTACGTCTCCGTGGGAATTTTATATACATCAATAACGTAATATAACCTAACCTAGCCCAACCTATCATCTCGGGCGGTAATATTTGACAGCATTCCTGGCGAGTTGGCCTCTACGTCTCCGTGGGAATTTTATATACATCAATAACGTAATATAACCTAACCTAACCCAACCTAACATCTCGGCACTAATATTTGACAACATTCCTGGCGAGTTGGCCTCTACCTCTCCGTGGGACCTTCATATGAATCAATAACGTAATTTAACATAACCTAAACCAACGTAACATCTCGGCGGTAATATTTGACAACATTCCTGGCTTGTTGGCCTCTATGTTTCCGTGGGACCTTTATATACATCAATAACGTAATATAACCTAACCTAGCCCAACGTATCATCTCGGTGGTAATATTTGACAACATTCCTGGCGAGTTGGCCTCTACGTCTCCGTGGGAATTTTATATACATCAATAACGTAATATAACTTCACCTAACCCAATCTCACATCACGGCGGTAATATTTGACGACATTCCTGGCTTATTGGCCTCATGGTTTCCGTGGGACTTTTATATACATCAATAGCGTAATATAACCTAACCTAACCTAACCTAACATCACGGTACTAATATTTGACAACATTCCTGGCGAGTTGGCCTCTACCTCTACGTGGGACCTTCATATACATCAATAACGTGATATTACCTTACCTAACCCAACCTAACATCTCGGCACTAATATTTGACAACATTCCTGGCGAGTTGGCCTCTACCTCTCCGTGAGACCTTCATATACATCAATAACGTAATTTAACATAACCTAAACCAACGTAACATCTCGGCGGTAATATTTGACAACATTCCTGGCTTGTTGGCCTCTATGTTTCCGTGGGACCTTTATATACATCAATAACGTAATATAACCTAACCTAGCCCAACCTATCATCTCGGGAGGTAATATTTGACAGCATTCCTGGCGAGTTGGCCTCTACGTCTCCGTGGGAATTTTATAAACATCAATAACGTAATATAACCTAACCTAACCCAACCTAACATCTCGGCTGTAATATTTGACAACATTCCTGGCGAGTTGGCCTCTATGTTTCCGTGGGACCTTTATATACATCAATAACGTAATATAACCTAACCTAGCCCAACGTATCATCTCGGTGGTAATATTTGACAACATTCCTGGCGAGTTGGCCTCTACGTCTCCGTGGGAATTTTATATACATCAATAACGTAATATAACATTACCTAAGCCAATCTCACATCACGGCGGTAATATTTGACAACATTCCTGGCGAGTTGGCCTCTACGTCACCGTGGGAATTTTATATACATCAATAACGTAATATAAGCTAACCTAACCCAACCTAACGTCTCGGCACTAATATTTGACCACATTCCTGGCGAGTTGGCCTCTACATCTCCGTGGGACCTTCATATACATCAATAACGTATTGTAACCTAACCTAACCCAACCTATCATCTCGGCGGTAATATTTGACAACATTCCTGGCGAGTTGGCCTCTACGTCTCCGTGGGAATTTTATATACATCAATAACGTAATATAACTTTACCTAACCCAATCTCACATCACGGCGGTAATATTTGACGACATTCCTGGCTTATTGGCCTCATGGTTTCCGTGGGACTTTTATATACATCAATAGCGTAATATAACCTAACCTAACCTAACCTAACATCACGGTACTAATATTTGACAACATTCCTGGCGAGTTGGCCTCTACCTCTACGTGGGACCTTCATATACATCAATAACGTAATTTAACATAACCTAAACCAACGTAACATCTCGGCGGTAATATTTGACAACATTCCTGGCTTGTTGGCCTCTATATTTCCGTGGGACCTTTATATACATCAATAACGTAATATAACCTAACCTAGCCCAACGTATCATCTCGGTGGTAATATTTGACAACATTCCTGGCGAGTTGGCCTCTACGTCACCGTGGGAATTTTATATACATCAATAACGTAATATAAACTAACCTAACCCAACCTAACGTCTCGGCACTAATATTTGACCACATTCCTGGCGAGTTGGCCTCTACATCTCCGTGGGACCTTCATATACATCAATAACGTATTGTAACCTAACCTAACCCAACCTATCATCTCGGCGGTAATATTTGACAACATTCCTGACGAGTTGGCCTCTACGTATCCGTGGGACTTTTATATACATCAATAACGTAATATAATCTAACCTAACCCAACCTATCATCTCGGCGGTAATATTTGACAACATTCCTGGCCAGTTGGCCCCTACGTCTCCGTGGGGCCTTCATATACATCAATAACGTAATATAACCTAACCTAACCCAACCTAACATTTCGGCGGTAATATTTGACAACATTCCTGGCGAGTTGGCCTCTACGTCTCCGTGGGTCCTTAATATACATCAATAACGTAATATAACCTAACCTAACCTAACCTAACATCACGGTACTAATATTTGACAACATTCCTGGCGAGTTGGCCTCTACCTCTACGTGGGACCTTCATATACATCAATAACGTGATATTACCTAACCTAACCCAACCTAACATCTCGGCACTAATATTTGACAACATTCCTGGCGAGTTGGCCTCTACCTCTCCGTGAGACCTTCATATACATCAATAACGTAATTTAACATAACCTAAACCAACGTAACATCTCGGCGGTAATATTTGACAACATTCCTGGCTTGTTGGCCTCTATGTTTCCGTGGGAACTTTATATACATCAATAACGTAATATAACCTAACCGAGCCCAACCTATCATCTCGGGAGGTAACATTTGACACCATTCCTGGCGAGTTGGCCTCTACGTCTCCGTGGGAATTTTATATACATCAATAACGTAATATAACCTAACCTAACCCAACCTAACATCTCGGCTGTAATATTTGACAACATTCCTGGCGAGTTGGCCTCTACCTCTCCGTGGGACCTTCATATACCTCAATAACGTAATTTAACCTAACCTAAACCAACGTTACATCTCGGCGGTAATATTTAACAACATTCCTGGCTTGTTGGCCTCTATGTTTCCGTGGGACCTTTATATACATCAATAACCTAATATAACCTAACCTAGCCCAACCTAACATCTCGGCGGTAATATTTGACAACATTCCTGGCGAGTTGGCCTCTACCTCTCCGTGGGACCTTCATATACATCAATAACGTAATTTAACCTAACCTAACCCAACCTAACCTTTCGGCGCTATTATTTGACAACATTCCTGTCGAGTTGGCCTCTACGTCTCCGTGGGACTTTTATATACATCAATAGCGTAATATAAACTAACCTAACCCAACCTAATATCTCGGTACTAATATTTGACAACATTCCTGGCGAGTTGGCCTCTACGTCTCCGTGGGAATTTTATATACATCAATAACGTAATATAACCTAACCTAACCCAACCTAACATCTCGGCACTAATATTTGACAACATTCCTGGCGAGTTGGCCTCTACCTCTCCGTGGGACCTTCATATACATCAATAACGTAATTTAACCTAACCTAAACCAACGTAACATCTCGGCGGTAATATTTGACAACATTCCTGGCTTGTTGGCCTCTATGTTTCCGTGGGACCTTTATATACATCAATAACGTAATATAACCTAACCTAGCCCAACGTATCATCTCGGTGGTAATATTTGACAACATTCCTGGCGAGTTGGCCTCTACGTCTCCGTGGGAATTTTATATACATCAATAACGTAATATAACATTACCTAAGCCAATCTCACATCACGGCGGTAATATTTGACAACATTCCTGGCGAGTTGGCCTCTACGTCTCCGTGGGTCCTTAATATACATCAATAACGTAATATAACCTAACCTAACCTAACCTAACATCACGGTACTAATATTTGACAACATTCCTGGCGAGTTGGCCTCTACCTCTACGTGGGACCTTCATATACATCAATAACGTGATATTACCTAACCTAACCCAACCTAACATCTCGGCACTAATATTTGACAACATTCCTGGCGAGTTGGCCTCTACCTCTCCGTGAGACCTTCATATACATCAATAACGTAATTTAACATAACCTAAACCAACGTAACATCTCGGCGGTAATATTCGACAACATTCCTGGCTTGTTGGCCTCTATGTTTCCGTGGGACCTTTATATACATCAATAACGTAATATAACCTAACCTAGCCCAACCTATCATCTCGGGAGGTAATATTTGACAGCATTCCTGGCGAGTTGGCCTCTACGTCTCCGTGGGAATTTTATATACATCAATAACGTAATATAACGTAACCTAACCCAACCTAATATCTCGGTAATAATATTTGACAACATTCCTGGCGAGATGGCCTCTACGTCTCCGTGGGAATTTTATATACATCAATAACGTAATATAATCTAACCTAACCCAAGCTATCATCTCGGCACTAATATTTGACAACATTCCTGGCGAGTTGGCCTCTACCTCTCCGTGGGACCTTCATATACATCAATAACGTAATTTAACCTAACCTAAACCAACGTTACATCTCGGCGGTAATATTTAACAACATTCCTGGCTTGTTGGCCTCTATGTTTCCGTGGGACCTTTATATACATCAATAACCTAATATAACCTAACCTAGCCCAACCTAACATCTCGGCGGTAATATTTGACAACATTCCTGGCGAGTTGGCCTCTACCTCTCCGTGGGACCTTCATATACATCAATAACGTAATTTAACCTAACCTAAACCAACGTATCATGTCGGCGGTAATATTTGACAACATTCCTGGCTTGTTGGCCTCTATGTTTCCGTGGTACCTTTATATACATCAATAACGTAATATAACCTAACCTAGCCCAACCTATCATCTCGGCGGTAATATTTGACAACATTCCTGGCGAGTTGGCCTCTACGTCTCCGCGGGACCTTCATATACATCAATAACGTAATACAACCTAACCTAACCCAACCTAACCTTTCGGCGCTATTATTTGACAACATTCCTGTCGAGTTGGCCTCTACGTCTCCGTGGGACTTTTATATACATCAATAGCGTAATATAAACTAACCTAACCCAACCTAATATCTCGGTACTAATATTTGACAACATTCCTGGCGAGTTGGCCTCTACGTCTCCGTGGGACTTTTATATACATCAATAGCGTAATATAAAGTAACCTAACCCAACCTAATATCTCGGTACTAATATTTGACAACATTCCTCGCGGGTTGGCCTCTACGTCTCCGTGGGAATTTTATATACATCAATAACGTAATATAATCTAACCTAACCCAACCTATCATCTCGGCACTAATATTTGACAACATTCCTGGCGAGTTGGCCTCTACCTCTCCGTGGGTCCTTCATATACATCAATAACGTAATTTAACCTAACCTAAACCAACGTAACATCTCGGCGGTAATATTTGACAACATTCCTGCCTTGTTGGCCTCTATGTTTCCGTGGGACCTTTATATACATCAATAACGTAATATAACCTAACCTAGCCCAACGTATCATCTCGGTGGTAATATTTGACAACATTCCTGGCGAGTTGGCCTCTACGTCTCCGTGGGAATTTTATATACATCAATAACGTAATATAACATTACCTAAGCCAATCTCACATCACGGCGGTAATATTTGACAACATTCCTGGCGAGTTGGCCTCTACCTCTACGTGGGATCTTCATATACATCAATAACGTGATATTACCTAACCTAACCCAACCTAACATCTCGGCACTAATATTTGACAACATTCCTGGCGAGTTGGCCTCTACCTCTCCGTGAGACCTTCATATACATCAATAACGTAATTTAACATAACCTAAACCAACGTAACATCTCGGCGGTAATATTCGACAACATTCCTGGCTTGTTGGCCTCTATGTTTCCGTGGGACCTTTATATACATCAATAACGTAATATAACCTAACCTAGCCCAACCGATCATCTCGGGAGGTAATATTTGACAGCATTCCTGGCGAGTTGGCCTCTACGTCTCCGTGGGAATTTTATATACATCAATAACGTAATATAACGTAACCTAACCCAACCTAATATCTCGGTAATAATATTTGACAACATTCCTGGCGAGATGGCCTCTACGTCTCCGTGGGAATTTTATATACATCAATAACGTAATATAATCTAACCTAACCCAACCTATCATCTCGGCACTAATATTTGACAACATTCCTGGCGAGTTGGCCTCTACCTCTCCGTGGGACCTTCATATACATCAATAACGTAATTTAACCTAACCTAAACCAACGTTACATCTCGGCGGTAATATTTAACAACATTCCTGGCTTGTTGGCCTCTATGTTTCCGTGGGACCTTTATATACATCAATAACCTAATATAACCTAACCTAGCCCAACCTAACATCTCGGCGGTAATATTTGACAACATTCCTGGCGAGTTGGCCTCTACCTCTCCGTGGGACCTTCATATACATCAATAACGTAATTTAACCTAACCTAAACCAACGTATCATGTCGGCGGTAATATTTGACAACATTCCTTTCTTGTTGGCCTCTATGTTTCCGTGGTACCTTTATATACATCAATAACGTAATATAACCTAACCTAGCCCAACCTATCATCTCGGCGGTAATATTTGACAACATTCCTGGCGAGTTGGCCTCTACGTCTCCGCGGGACCTTCATATACATCAATAACGTAATACAACCTAACCTAACCCAACCTAACCTTTCGGCGCTATTATTTGACAACATTCCTGTCGAGTTGGCCTCTACGTCTCCGTGGGAATTTTATATACATCAATAACGTAATATAATCTAACCTAACCCAACCTATCATCTCGGCACTAATATTTGACAACATTCCTGGCGAGTTGGCCTCTACGTCTCCGTGGGACTTTTATATACATCAATAGCGTAATATAAACTAACCTAACCCAACCTAATATCTCGGTACTAATATTTGACAACATTCCTGGCGAGTTGGCCTCTACGTCTCCGTGGGACTTTTATATACATCAATAGCGTAATATAAAGTAACCTAACCCAACCTAATATCTCGGTACTAATATTTGACAACATTCCTCGCGGGTTGGCCTCTACGTCTCCGTGGGAATTTTATATACATCAATAACGTAATATAATCTAACCTAACCCAACCTATCATCTCGGCACTAATACTTGACAACATTCCTGGCGAGTTGGCCTCTACCTCTCCGTGGGACCTTCATATACATCAATAACGTAATTTAACCTAACCTAAACCAACGTTACATCTCGGCGGTAATATTTAACAACATTCCTGGCTTGTTGGCCTCTATGTTTCCGTGGGACCTTTATATACATCAATAACATAATATAACCTAACCTAGCCCAACCTAACATCTCGGCGGTAATATTTGACAACATTCCTGGCGAGTTGGCCTCTACCTCTCCGTGGGACCTTCATATACATCAATAACGTAATTTAACCTAACCTAAACCAACGTTACATCTCGGCGGTAATATTTAACAACATTCCTGGCTTGTTGGCCTCTATGTTTCCGTGGGACCTTTATATACATCAATAACCTAATATAACCTAACCTAGCCCAACCTAACATCTCGGCGGTAATATTTGACAACATTCCTGGCGAGTTGGCCTCTACGTCTCCGTGGGGCCTTAATATACATCAATAACGTAATATAACCTAACCTAACCCAACCTAACACATCGGAGGTAATATTTGACAACATTCCTGGCGAGTTGGCCTCTACGTCACCGTGGGACCTTCATATACATCAATAACGTGATATTACCTAACCTAACCCAACCTAACATCTCGGCACTAATATTTGACAACATTCCTGGCGAGTTGGCCTCTACCTCTCCGTGAGACCTTCATATACATCAATAACGTAATTTAACATAACCTAAACCAACGTAACATCTCGGCGGTAATATTTGACAACATTCCTGGCTTGTTGGCCTCTATGTTTCCGTGGGACCTTTATATACATCAATAACGTAATATAACCTAACCGAGCCCAACCTATCATCTCGGGAGGTAACATTTGACACCATTCCTGGCGAGTTGGCCTCTACGTCTCCGTGGGAATTTTATATACATCAATAACGTAATATAACCTAACCTAACCCAACCTAACATCTCGGCTGTAATATTTGACAACATTCCTGGCGAGTTGGCCTCTACCTCTCCGTGGGACCTTCATATACATCAATAACGTAATTTAACCTAACCTAAACCAACGTTACATCTCGGCGGTAATATTTAACAACATTCCTGGCTTGTTGGCCTCTATGTTTCCGTGGGACCTTTATATACATCAATAACCTAATATAACCTAACCTAGCCCAACCTAACATCTCGGCGGTAATATTTGACAACATTCCTGGCGAGTTGGCCTCTACCTCTCCGTGGGACCTTCATATACATCAATAACGTAATTTAACCTAACCTAACCCAACCTAACCTTTCGGCGCTATTATTTGACAACATTCCTGTCGAGTTGGCCTCTACGTCTCCGTGGGACTTTTATATACATCAATAGCGTAATATAAACTAACCTAACCCAACCTAATATCTCGGTACTAATATTTGACAACATTCCTGGCGAGTTGGCCTCTACCTCTCCGTGGGACCTTCATATACATCAATAACGTAATTTAACCTAACCTAAACCAACGTAACATCTCGGCGGTAATATTTGACAACATTCCTGGCGAGTTGGCCTCTACCTCTCCGTGGGACCTTCATATACATCAATAACGTAATTTAACCTAACCTAAACCAACGTAACATCTCGGCGGTAATATTTGACAACATTCCTGGCTTGTTGGCCTCTATGTTTCCGTGGGACCTTTATATACATCAATAACGTAATATAACCTAACCTAGCCCAACGTATCATCTCGGTGGTAATATTTGACAACATTCCTGGCGAGTTGGCCTCTACGTCTCCGTGGGAATTTTATATACATCAATAACGTAATATAACATTACCTAAGCCAATCTCACATCACGGCGGTAATATTTGACAACATTCCTGGCGAGTTGGCCTCTACGTCTCCGTGGGTCCTTAATATACATCAATAACGTAATATAACCTAACCTAACCTAACCTAACATCACGGTACTAATATTTGACAACATTCCTGGCGAGTTGGCCTCTACCTCTACGTGGGACCTTCATATACATCAATAACGTGATATTACCTAACCTAACCCAACCTAACATCTCGGCACTAATATTTGACAACATTCCTGGCGAGTTGGCCTCTACCTCTCCGTGAGACCTTCATATACATCAATAACGTAATTTAACATAACCTAAACCAACGTAACATCTCGGCGGTAATATTCGACAACATTCCTGGCTTGTTGGCCTCTATGTTTCCGTGGGACCTTTATATACATCAATAACGTAATATAACCTAACCTAGCCCAACCTATCATCTCGGGAGGTAATATTTGACAGCATTCCTGGCGAGTTGGCCTCTACGTCTCCGTGGGAATTTTATATACATCAATAACGTAATATAACGTAACCTAACCCAACCTAATATCTCGGTAATAATATTTGACAACATTCCTGGCGAGATGGCCTCTACGTCTCCGTGGGAATTTTATATACATCAATAGCGTAATATAAACTAACCTAACCCAACCTAATATCTCGGTACTAATATTTGACAACATTCCTGGCGAGTTGGCCTCTACGTCTCCGTGGGAATTTTATATACATCAATAACGTAATATAACCTAACCTAACCCAACCTAACATCTCGGCACTAATATTTGACAACATTCCTGGCGAGTTGGCCTCTACCTCTCCGTGGGACCTTCATATACATCAATAACGTAATTTAACCTAACCTAAACCAACGTAACATCTCGGCGGTAATATTTGACAACATTCCTGGCTTGTTGGCCTCTATGTTTCCGTGGGACCTTTATATACATCAATAACGTAATATAACCTAACCTAGCCCAACGTATCATCTCGGTGGTAATATTTGACAACATTCCTGGCGAGTTGGCCTCTACGTCTCCGTGGGAATTTTATATACATCAATAACGTAATATAACATTACCTAAGCCAATCTCACATCACGGCGGTAATATTTGACAACATTCCTGGCGAGTTGGCCTCTACGTCTCCGTGGGTCCTTAATATACATCAATAACGTAATATAACCTAACCTAACCTAACCTAACATCACGGTACTAATATTTGACAACATTCCTGGCGAGTTGGCCTCTACCTCTACGTGGGACCTTCATATACATCAATAACGTGATATTACCTAACCTAACCCAACCTAACATCTCGGCACTAATATTTGACAACATTCCTGGCGAGTTGGCCTCTACCTCTCCGTGAGACCTTCATATACATCAATAACGTAATTTAACATAACCTAAACCAACGTAACATCTCGGCGGTAATATTCGACAACATTCCTGGCTTGTTGGCCTCTATGTTTCCGTGGGACCTTTATATACATCAATAACGTAATATAACCTAACCTAGCCCAACCTATCATCTCGGGAGGTAATATTTGACAGCATTCCTGGCGAGTTGGCCTCTACGTCTCCGTGGGAATTTTATATACATCAATAACGTAATATAACGTAACCTAACCCAACCTAATATCTCGGTAATAATATTTGACAACATTCCTGGCGAGATGGCCTCTACGTCTCCGTGGGAATTTTATATACATCAATAACGTAATATAATCTAACCTAACCCAAGCTATCATCTCGGCACTAATATTTGACAACATTCCTGGCGAGTTGGCCTCTACCTCTCCGTGGGACCTTCATATACATCAATAACGTAATTTAACCTAACCTAAACCAACGTTACATCTCGGCGGTAATATTTAACAACATTCCTGGCTTGTTGGCCTCTATGTTTCCGTGGGACCTTTATATACATCAATAACCTAATATAACCTAACCTAGCCCAACCTAACATCTCGGCGGTAATATTTGACAACATTCCTGGCGAGTTGGCCTCTACCTCTCCGTGGGACCTTCATATACATCAATAACGTAATTTAACCTAACCTAAACCAACGTATCATGTCGGCGGTAATATTTGACAACATTCCTGGCTTGTTGGCCTCTATGTTTCCGTGGTACCTTTATATACATCAATAACGTAATATAACCTAACCTAGCCCAACCTATCATCTCGGCGGTAATATTTGACAACATTCCTGGCGAGTTGGCCTCTACGTCTCCGCGGGACCTTCATATACATCAATAACGTAATACAACCTAACCTAACCCAACCTAACCTTTCGGCGCTATTATTTGACAACATTCCTGTCGAGTTGGCCTCTACGTCTCCGTGGGACTTTTATATACATCAATAGCGTAATATAAACTAACCTAACCCAACCTAATATCTCGGTACTAATATTTGACAACATTCCTGGCGAGTTGGCCTCTACGTCTCCGTGGGACTTTTATATACATCAATAGCGTAATATAAAGTAACCTAACCCAACCTAATATCTCGGTACTAATATTTGACAACATTCCTCGCGGGTTGGCCTCTACGTCTCCGTGGGAATTTTATATACATCAATAACGTAATATAATCTAACCTAACCCAACCTATCATCTCGGCACTAATATTTGACAACATTCCTGGCGAGTTGGCCTCTACCTCTCCGTGGGTCCTTCATATACATCAATAACGTAATTTAACCTAACCTAAACCAACGTAACATCTCGGCGGTAATATTTGACAACATTCCTGCCTTGTTGGCCTCTATGTTTCCGTGGGACCTTTATATACATCAATAACGTAATATAACCTAACCTAGCCCAACGTATCATCTCGGTGGTAATATTTGACAACATTCCTGGCGAGTTGGCCTCTACGTCTCCGTGGGAATTTTATATACATCAATAACGTAATATAACATTACCTAAGCCAATCTCACATCACGGCGGTAATATTTGACAACATTCCTGGCGAGTTGGCCTCTACCTCTACGTGGGATCTTCATATACATCAATAACGTGATATTACCTAACCTAACCCAACCTAACATCTCGGCACTAATATTTGACAACATTCCTGGCGAGTTGGCCTCTACGTCTCCGTGGGGCCTTAATATACATCAATAACGTAATATAACCTAACCTAACCCAACCTAACACATCGGAGGTAATATTTGACAACATTCCTGGCGAGTTGGCCTCTACGTCACCGTGGGACCTTCATATACATCAATAACGTGATATTACCTAACCTAACCCAACCTAACATCTCGGCACTAATATTTGACAACATTCCTGGCGAGTTGGCCTCTACCTCTCCGTGAGACCTTCATATACATCAATAACGTAATTTAACATAACCTAAACCAACGTAACATCTCGGCGGTAATATTTGACAACATTCCTGGCTTGTTGGCCTCTATGTTTCCGTGGGACCTTTATATACATCAATAACGTAATATAACCTAACCGAGCCCAACCTATCATCTCGGGAGGTAACATTTGACACCATTCCTGGCGAGTTGGCCTCTACGTCTCCGTGGGAATTTTATATACATCAATAACGTAATATAACCTAACCTAACCCAACCTAACATCTCGGCTGTAATATTTGACAACATTCCTGGCGAGTTGGCCTCTACCTCTCCGTGGGACCTTCATATACATCAATAACGTAATTTAACCTAACCTAAACCAACGTTACATCTCGGCGGTAATATTTAACAACATTCCTGGCTTGTTGGCCTCTATGTTTCCGTGGGACCTTTATATACATCAATAACCTAATATAACCTAACCTAGCCCAACCTAACATCTCGGCGGTAATATTTGACAACATTCCTGGCGAGTTGGCCTCTACCTCTCCGTGGGACCTTCATATACATCAATAACGTAATTTAACCTAACCTAACCCAACCTAACCTTTCGGCGCTATTATTTGACAACATTCCTGTCGAGTTGGCCTCTACGTCTCCGTGGGACTTTTATATACATCAATAGCGTAATATAAACTAACCTAACCCAACCTAATATCTCGGTACTAATATTTGACAACATTCCTGGCGAGTTGGCCTCTACCTCTCCGTGGGACCTTCATATACATCAATAACGTAATTTAACCTAACCTAAACCAACGTAACATCTCGGCGGTAATATTTGACAACATTCCTGGCGAGTTGGCCTCTACCTCTCCGTGGGACCTTCATATACATCAATAACGTAATTTAACCTAACCTAAACCAACGTAACATCTCGGCGGTAATATTTGACAACATTCCTGGCTTGTTGGCCTCTATGTTTCCGTGGGACCTTTATATACATCAATAACGTAATATAACCTAACCTAGCCCAACGTATCATCTCGGTGGTAATATTTGACAACATTCCTGGCGAGTTGGCCTCTACGTCTCCGTGGGAATTTTATATACATCAATAACGTAATATAACATTACCTAAGCCAATCTCACATCACGGCGGTAATATTTGACAACATTCCTGGCGAGTTGGCCTCTACGTCTCCGTGGGTCCTTAATATACATCAATAACGTAATATAACCTAACCTAACCTAACCTAACATCACGGTACTAATATTTGACAACATTCCTGGCGAGTTGGCCTCTACCTCTACGTGGGACCTTCATATACATCAATAACGTGATATTACCTAACCTAACCCAACCTAACATCTCGGCACTAATATTTGACAACATTCCTGGCGAGTTGGCCTCTACCTCTCCGTGAGACCTTCATATACATCAATAACGTAATTTAACATAACCTAAACCAACGTAACATCTCGGCGGTAATATTCGACAACATTCCTGGCTTGTTGGCCTCTATGTTTCCGTGGGACCTTTATATACATCAATAACGTAATATAACCTAACCTAGCCCAACCTATCATCTCGGGAGGTAATATTTGACAGCATTCCTGGCGAGTTGGCCTCTACGTCTCCGTGGGAATTTTATATACATCAATAACGTAATATAACGTAACCTAACCCAACCTAATATCTCGGTAATAATATTTGACAACATTCCTGGCGAGATGGCCTCTACGTCTCCGTGGGAATTTTATATACATCAATAGCGTAATATAAACTAACCTAACCCAACCTAATATCTCGGTACTAATATTTGACAACATTCCTGGCGAGTTGGCCTCTACGTCTCCGTGGGAATTTTATATACATCAATAACGTAATATAACCTAACCTAACCCAACCTAACATCTCGGCACTAATATTTGACAACATTCCTGGCGAGTTGGCCTCTACCTCTCCGTGGGACCTTCATATACATCAATAACGTAATTTAACCTAACCTAAACCAACGTAACATCTCGGCGGTAATATTTGACAACATTCCTGGCTTGTTGGCCTCTATGTTTCCGTGGGACCTTTATATACATCAATAACGTAATATAACCTAACCTAGCCCAACGTATCATCTCGGTGGTAATATTTGACAACATTCCTGGCGAGTTGGCCTCTACGTCTCCGTGGGAATTTTATATACATCAATAACGTAATATAACATTACCTAAGCCAATCTCACATCACGGCGGTAATATTTGACAACATTCCTGGCGAGTTGGCCTCTACGTCTCCGTGGGTCCTTAATATACATCAATAACGTAATATAACCTAACCTAACCTAACCTAACATCACGGTACTAATATTTGACAACATTCCTGGCGAGTTGGCCTCTACCTCTACGTGGGACCTTCATATACATCAATAACGTGATATTACCTAACCTAACCCAACCTAACATCTCGGCACTAATATTTGACAACATTCCTGGCGAGTTGGCCTCTACCTCTCCGTGAGACCTTCATATACATCAATAACGTAATTTAACATAACCTAAACCAACGTAACATCTCGGCGGTAATATTCGACAACATTCCTGGCTTGTTGGCCTCTATGTTTCCGTGGGACCTTTATATACATCAATAACGTAATATAACCTAACCTAGCCCAACCTATCATCTCGGGAGGTAATATTTGACAGCATTCCTGGCGAGTTGGCCTCTACGTCTCCGTGGGAATTTTATATACATCAATAACGTAATATAACGTAACCTAACCCAACCTAATATCTCGGTAATAATATTTGACAACATTCCTGGCGAGATGGCCTCTACGTCTCCGTGGGAATTTTATATACATCAATAACGTAATATAATCTAACCTAACCCAAGCTATCATCTCGGCACTAATATTTGACAACATTCCTGGCGAGTTGGCCTCTACCTCTCCGTGGGACCTTCATATACATCAATAACGTAATTTAACCTAACCTAAACCAACGTTACATCTCGGCGGTAATATTTAACAACATTCCTGGCTTGTTGGCCTCTATGTTTCCGTGGGACCTTTATATACATCAATAACCTAATATAACCTAACCTAGCCCAACCTAACATCTCGGCGGTAATATTTGACAACATTCCTGGCGAGTTGGCCTCTACCTCTCCGTGGGACCTTCATATACATCAATAACGTAATTTAACCTAACCTAAACCAACGTATCATGTCGGCGGTAATATTTGACAACATTCCTGGCTTGTTGGCCTCTATGTTTCCGTGGTACCTTTATATACATCAATAACGTAATATAACCTAACCTAGCCCAACCTATCATCTCGGCGGTAATATTTGACAACATTCCTGGCGAGTTGGCCTCTACGTCTCCGCGGGACCTTCATATACATCAATAACGTAATACAACCTAACCTAACCCAACCTAACCTTTCGGCGCTATTATTTGACAACATTCCTGTCGAGTTGGCCTCTACGTCTCCGTGGGACTTTTATATACATCAATAGCGTAATATAAACTAACCTAACCCAACCTAATATCTCGGTACTAATATTTGACAACATTCCTGGCGAGTTGGCCTCTACGTCTCCGTGGGACTTTTATATACATCAATAGCGTAATATAAAGTAACCTAACCCAACCTAATATCTCGGTACTAATATTTGACAACATTCCTCGCGGGTTGGCCTCTACGTCTCCGTGGGAATTTTATATACATCAATAACGTAATATAATCTAACCTAACCCAACCTATCATCTCGGCACTAATATTTGACAACATTCCTGGCGAGTTGGCCTCTACCTCTCCGTGGGTCCTTCATATACATCAATAACGTAATTTAACCTAACCTAAACCAACGTAACATCTCGGCGGTAATATTTGACAACATTCCTGCCTTGTTGGCCTCTATGTTTCCGTGGGACCTTTATATACATCAATAACGTAATATAACCTAACCTAGCCCAACGTATCATCTCGGTGGTAATATTTGACAACATTCCTGGCGAGTTGGCCTCTACGTCTCCGTGGGAATTTTATATACATCAATAACGTAATATAACATTACCTAAGCCAATCTCACATCACGGCGGTAATATTTGACAACATTCCTGGCGAGTTGGCCTCTACCTCTACGTGGGATCTTCATATACATCAATAACGTGATATTACCTAACCTAACCCAACCTAACATCTCGGCACTAATATTTGACAACATTCCTGGCGAGTTGGCCTCTACCTCTCCGTGAGACCTTCATATACATCAATAACGTAATTTAACATAACCTAAACCAACGTAACATCTCGGCGGTAATATTCGACAACATTCCTGGCTTGTTGGCCTCTATGTTTCCGTGGGACCTTTATATACATCAATAACGTAATATAACCTAACCTAGCCCAACCGATCATCTCGGGAGGTAATATTTGACAGCATTCCTGGCGAGTTGGCCTCTACGTCTCCGTGGGAATCTTATATACATCAATAACGTAATATAACGTAACCTAACCCAACCTAATATCTCGGTAATAATATTTGACAACATTCCTGGCGAGATGGCCTCTACGTCTCCGTGGGAATTTTATATACATCAATAACGTAATATAATCTAACCTAACCCAACCTATCATCTCGGCACTAATATTTGACAACATTCCTGGCGAGTTGGCCTCTACCTCTCCGTGGGACCTTCATATACATCAATAACGTAATTTAACCTAACCTAAACCAACGTTACATCTCGGCGGTAATATTTAACAACATTCCTGGCTTGTTGGCCTCTATGTTTCCGTGGGACCTTTATATACATCAATAACCTAATATAACCTAACCTAGCCCAACCTAACATCTCGGCGGTAATATTTGACAACATTCCTGGCGAGTTGGCCTCTACCTCTCCGTGGGACCTTCATATACATCAATAACGTAATTTAACCTAACCTAAACCAACGTATCATGTCGGCGGTAATATTTGACAACATTCCTTTCTTGTTGGCCTCTATGTTTCCGTGGTACCTTTATATACATCAATAACGTAATATAACCTAACCTAGCCCAACCTATCATCTCGGCGGTAATATTTGACAACATTCCTGGCGAGTTGGCCTCTACGTCTCCGCGGGACCTTCATATACATCAATAACGTAATACAACCTAACCTAACCCAACCTAACCTTTCGGCGCTATTATTTGACAACATTCCTGTCGAGTTGGCCTCTACGTCTCCGTGGGAATTTTACATACATCAATAACGTAATATAATCTAACCTAACCCAACCTATCATCTCGGCACTAATATTTGACAACATTCCTGGCGAGTTGGCCTCTACGTCTCCGTGGGACTTTTATATACATCAATAGCGTAATATAAACTAACCTAACCCAACCTAATATCTCGGTACTAATATTTGACAACATTCCTGGCGAGTTGGCCTCTACGTCTCCGTGGGACTTTTATATACATCAATAGCGTAATATAAAGTAACCTAACCCAACCTAATATCTCGGTACTAATATTTGACAACATTCCTCGCGGGTTGGCCTCTACGTCTCCGTGGGAATTTTATATACATCAATAACGTAATATAATCTAACCTAACCCAACCTATCATCTCGGCACTAATACTTGACAACATTCCTGGCGAGTTGGCCTCTACCTCTCCGTGGGACCTTCATATACATCAATAACGTAATTTAACCTAACCTAAACCAACGTTACATCTCGGCGGTAATATTTAACAACATTCCTGGCTTGTTGGCCTCTATGTTTCCGTGGGACCTTTATATACATCAATAACATAATATAACCTAACCTAGCCCAACCTAACATCTCGGCGGTAATATTTGACAACATTCCTGGCGAGTTGGCCTCTACCTCTCCGTGGGACCTTCATATACATCAATAACGTAATTTAACCTAACCTAAACCAACGTTACATCTCGGCGGTAATATTTAACAACATTCCTGGCTTGTTGGCCTCTATGTTTCCGTGGGACCTTTATATACATCAATAACCTAATATAACCTAACCTAGCCCAACCTAACATCTCGGCGGTAATATTTGACAACATTCCTGGCGAGTTGGCCTCTACGTCTCCGTGGGGCCTTAATATACATCAATAACGTAATATAACCTAACCTAACCCAACCTAACACATCGGAGGTAATATTTGACAACATTCCTGGCGAGTTGGCCTCTACGTCACCGTGGGACCTTCATATACATCAATAACGTGATATTACCTAACCTAACCCAACCTAACATCTCGGCACTAATATTTGACAACATTCCTGGCGAGTTGGCCTCTACCTCTCCGTGAGACCTTCATATACATCAATAACGTAATTTAACATAACCTAAACCAACGTAACATCTCGGCGGTAATATTTGACAACATTCCTGGCTTGTTGGCCTCTATGTTTCCGTGGGACCTTTATATACATCAATAACGTAATATAACCTAACCGAGCCCAACCTATCATCTCGGGAGGTAACATTTGACACCATTCCTGGCGAGTTGGCCTCTACGTCTCCGTGGGAATTTTATATACATCAATAACGTAATATAACCTAACCTAACCCAACCTAACATCTCGGCTGTAATATTTGACAACATTCCTGGCGAGTTGGCCTCTACCTCTCCGTGGGACCTTCATATACATCAATAACGTAATTTAACCTAACCTAAACCAACGTTACATCTCGGCGGTAATATTTAACAACATTCCTGGCTTGTTGGCCTCTATGTTTCCGTGGGACCTTTATATACATCAATAACCTAATATAACCTAACCTAGCCCAACCTAACATCTCGGCGGTAATATTTGACAACATTCCTGGCGAGTTGGCCTCTACCTCTCCGTGGGACCTTCATATACATCAATAACGTAATTTAACCTAACCTAACCCAACCTAACCTTTCGGCGCTATTATTTGACAACATTCCTGTCGAGTTGGCCTCTACGTCTCCGTGGGACTTTTATATACATCAATAGCGTAATATAAACTAACCTAACCCAACCTAATATCTCGGTACTAATATTTGACAACATTCCTGGCGAGTTGGCCTCTACCTCTCCGTGGGACCTTCATATACATCAATAACGTAATTTAACCTAACCTAAACCAACGTAACATCTCGGCGGTAATATTTGACAACATTCCTGGCGAGTTGGCCTCTACCTCTCCGTGGGACCTTCATATACATCAATAACGTAATTTAACCTAACCTAAACCAACGTAACATCTCGGCGGTAATATTTGACAACATTCCTGGCTTGTTGGCCTCTATGTTTCCGTGGGACCTTTATATACATCAATAACGTAATATAACCTAACCTAGCCCAACGTATCATCTCGGTGGTAATATTTGACAACATTCCTGGCGAGTTGGCCTCTACGTCTCCGTGGGAATTTTATATACATCAATAACGTAATATAACATTACCTAAGCCAATCTCACATCACGGCGGTAATATTTGACAACATTCCTGGCGAGT
The DNA here is from genome assembly GCA_963969225.1 of Xylocopa violacea. Lineage (NCBI taxonomy): Eukaryota > Metazoa > Arthropoda > Insecta > Hymenoptera > Apidae > Xylocopa > Xylocopa violacea. The sequence continues at coordinate 1,316,140 of CAXAJV010001198.1, forward strand.
TGGCCTCTACGTCTCCGTGGGTCCTTAATATACATCAATAACGTAATATAACCTAACCTAACCTAACCTAACATCACGGTACTAATATTTGACAACATTCCTGGCGAGTTGGCCTCTACCTCTACGTGGGACCTTCATATACATCAATAACGTGATATTACCTAACCTAACCCAACCTAACATCTCGGCACTAATATTTGACAACATTCCTGGCGAGTTGGCCTCTACCTCTCCGTGAGACCTTCATATACATCAATAACGTAATTTAACATAACCTAAACCAACGTAACATCTCGGCGGTAATATTCGACAACATTCCTGGCTTGTTGGCCTCTATGTTTCCGTGGGACCTTTATATACATCAATAACGTAATATAACCTAACCTAGCCCAACCTATCATCTCGGGAGGTAATATTTGACAGCATTCCTGGCGAGTTGGCCTCTACGTCTCCGTGGGAATTTTATATACATCAATAACGTAATATAACGTAACCTAACCCAACCTAATATCTCGGTAATAATATTTGACAACATTCCTGGCGAGATGGCCTCTACGTCTCCGTGGGAATTTTATATACATCAATAACGTAATATAATCTAACCTAACCCAAGCTATCATCTCGGCACTAATATTTGACAACATTCCTGGCGAGTTGGCCTCTACCTCTCCGTGGGACCTTCATATACATCAATAGCGTAATATAAAGTAACCTAACCCAACCTAATATCTCGGTACTAATATTTGACAACATTCCTCGCGGGTTGGCCTCTACGTCTCCGTGGGAATTTTATATACATCAATAACGTAATATAATCTAACCTAACCCAACCTATCATCTCGGCACTAATATTTGACAACATTCCTGGCGAGTTGGCCTCTACCTCTCCGTGGGTCCTTCATATACATCAATAACGTAATTTAACCTAACCTAAACCAACGTAACATCTCGGCGGTAATATTTGACAACATTCCTGCCTTGTTGGCCTCTATGTTTCCGTGGGACCTTTATATACATCAATAACGTAATATAACCTAACCTAGCCCAACGTATCATCTCGGTGGTAATATTTGACAACATTCCTGGCGAGTTGGCCTCTACGTCTCCGTGGGAATTTTATATACATCAATAACGTAATATAACATTACCTAAGCCAATCTCACATCACGGCGGTAATATTTGACAACATTCCTGGCGAGTTGGCCTCTACCTCTACGTGGGATCTTCATATACATCAATAACGTGATATTACCTAACCTAACCCAACCTAACATCTCGGCACTAATATTTGACAACATTCCTGGCGAGTTGGCCTCTACCTCTCCGTGAGACCTTCATATACATCAATAACGTAATTTAACATAACCTAAACCAACGTAACATCTCGGCGGTAATATTCGACAACATTCCTGGCTTGTTGGCCTCTATGTTTCCGTGGGACCTTTATATACATCAATAACGTAATATAACCTAACCTAGCCCAACCTATCATCTCGGGAGGTAATATTTGACAGCATTCCTGGCGAGTTGGCCTCTACGTCTCCGTGGGAATTTTATATACATCAATAACGTAATATAACGTAACCTAACCCAACCTAATATCTCGGTAATAATATTTGACAACATTCCTGGCGAGATGGCCTCTACGTCTCCGTGGGAATTTTATATACATCAATAACGTAATATAATCTAACCTAACCCAACCTATCATCTCGGCACTAATATTTGACAACATTCCTGGCGAGATGGCCTCTACCTCTCCGTGGGACCTTCATATACATCAATAACGTAATTTAACCTAACCTAAACCAACGTTACATCTCGGCGGTAATATTTAACAACATTCCTGGCTTGTTGGCCTCTATGTTTCCGTGGGACCTTTATATACATCAATAACCTAATATAACCTAACCTAGCCCAACCTAACATCTCGGCGGTAATATTTGACAACATTCCTGGCGAGTTGGCCTCTACCTCTCCGTGGGACCTTCATATACATCAATAACGTAATTTAACCTAACCTAAACCAACGTATCATGTCGGCGGTAATATTTGACAACATTCCTTTCTTGTTGGCCTCTATGTTTCCGTGGTACCTTTATATACATCAATAACGTAATATAACCTAACCTAGCCCAACCTATCATCTCGGCGGTAATATTTGACAACATTCCTGGCGAGTTGGCCTCTACGTCTCCGCGGGACCTTCATATACATCAATAACGTAATACAACCTAACCTAACCCAACCTAACCTTTCGGCGCTATTATTTGACAACATTCCTGTCGAGTTGGCCTCTACGTCTCCGTGGGAATTTTATATACATCAATAACGTAATATAATCTAACCTAACCCAACCTATCATCTCGGCACTAATATTTGACAACATTCCTGGCGAGTTGGCCTCTACGTCTCCGTGGGACTTTTATATACATCAATAGCGTAATATAAACTAACCTAACCCAACCTAATATCTCGGTACTAATATTTGACAACATTCCTGGCGAGTTGGCCTCTACGTCTCCGTGGGACTTTTATATACATCAATAGCGTAATATAAAGTAACCTAACCCAACCTAATATCTCGGTACTAATATTTGACAACATTCCTCGCGGGTTGGCCTCTACGTCTCCGTGGGAATTTTATATACATCAATAACGTAATATAATCTAACCTAACCCAACCTATCATCTCGGCACTAATATTTGACAACATTCCTGGCGAGTTGGCCTCTACCTCTCCGTGGGTCCTTCATATACATCAATAACGTAATTTAACCTAACCTAAACCAACGTAACATCTCGGCGGTAATATTTGACAACATTCCTGCCTTGTTGGCCTCTATGTTTCCGTGGGACCTTTATATACATCAATAACGTAATATAACCTAACCTAGCCCAACGTATCATCTCGGTGGTAATATTTGACAACATTCCTGGCGAGTTGGCCTCTACGTCTCCGTGGGAATTTTATATACATCAATAACGTAATATAACATTACCTAAGCCAATCTCACATCACGGCGGTAATATTTGACAACATTCCTGGCGAGTTGGCCTCTACGTCTCCGCGGGACCTTCATATACATCAATAACGTAATACAACCTAACCTAACCCAACCTAACCTTTCGGCGCTATTATTTGACAACATTCCTGTCGAGTTGGCCTCTACGTCTCCGTGGGAATTTTATATACATCAATAACGTAATATAATCTAACCTAACCCAACCTATCATCTCGGCACTAATATTTGACAACATTCCTGGCGAGTTGGCCTCTACGTCTCCGTGGGACTTTTATATACATCAATAGCGTAATATAAACTAACCTAACCCAACCTAATATCTCGGTACTAATATTTGACAACATTCCTGGCGAGTTGGCCTCTACGTCTCCGTGGGACTTTTATATACATCAATAGCGTAATATAAAGTAACCTAACCCAACCTAATATCTCGGTACTAATATTTGACAACATTCCTCGCGGGTTGGCCTCTACGTCTCCGTGGGAATTTTATATACATCAATAACGTAATATAATCTAACCTAACCCAACCTATCATCTCGGCACTAATATTTGACAACATTCCTGGCGAGTTGGCCTCTACCTCTCCGTGGGTCCTTCATATACATCAATAACGTAATTTAACCTAACCTAAACCAACGTAACATCTCGGCGGTAATATTTGACAACATTCCTGCCTTGTTGGCCTCTATGTTTCCGTGGGACCTTTATATACATCAATAACGTAATATAACCTAACCTAGCCCAACGTATCATCTCGGTGGTAATATTTGACAACATTCCTGGCGAGTTGGCCTCTACGTCTCCGTGGGAATTTTATATACATCAATAACGTAATATAACATTACCTAAGCCAATCTCACATCACGGCGGTAATATTTGACAACATTCCTGGCGAGTTGGCCTCTACCTCTACGTGGGATCTTCATATACATCAATAACGTGATATTACCTAACCTAACCCAACCTAACATCTCGGCACTAATATTTGACAACATTCCTGGCGAGTTGGCCTCTACCTCTCCGTGAGACCTTCATATACATCAATAACGTAATTTAACATAACCTAAACCAACGTAACATCTCGGCGGTAATATTCGACAACATTCCTGGCTTGTTGGCCTCTATGTTTCCGTGGGACCTTTATATACATCAATAACGTAATATAACCTAACCTAGCCCAACCTATCATCTCGGGAGGTAATATTTGACAGCATTCCTGGCGAGTTGGCCTCTACGTCTCCGTGGGAATTTTATATACATCAATAACGTAATATAACGTAACCTAACCCAACCTAATATCTCGGTAATAATATTTGACAACATTCCTGGCGAGATGGCCTCTACGTCTCCGTGGGAATTTTATATACATCAATAACGTAATATAATCTAACCTAACCCAACCTATCATCTCGGCACTAATATTTGACAACATTCCTGGCGAGTTGGCCTCTACCTCTCCGTGGGACCTTCATATACATCAATAACGTAATTTAACCTAACCTAAACCAACGTTACATCTCGGCGGTAATATTTAACAACATTCCTGGCTTGTTGGCCTCTATGTTTCCGTGGGACCTTTATATACATCAATAACCTAATATAACCTAACCTAGCCCAACCTAACATCTCGGCGGTAATATTTGACAACATTCCTGGCGAGTTGGCCTCTACCTCTCCGTGGGACCTTCATATACATCAATAACGTAATTTAACCTAACCTAAACCAACGTATCATGTCGGCGGTAATATTTGACAACATTCCTTTCTTGTTGGCCTCTATGTTTCCGTGGTACCTTTATATACATCAATAACGTAATATAACCTAACCTAGCCCAACCTATCATCTCGGCGGTAATATTTGACAACATTCCTGGCGAGTTGGCCTCTACGTCTCCGCGGGACCTTCATATACATCAATAACGTAATACAACCTAACCTAACCCAACCTAACCTTTCGGCGCTATTATTTGACAACATTCCTGTCGAGTTGGCCTCTACGTCTCCGTGGGAATTTTATATACATCAATAACGTAATATAATCTAACCTAACCCAACCTATCATCTCGGCACTAATATTTGACAACATTCCTGGCGAGTTGGCCTCTACGTCTCCGTGGGACTTTTATATACATCAATAGCGTAATATAAACTAACCTAACCCAACCTAATATCTCGGTACTAATATTTGACAACATTCCTGGCGAGTTGGCCTCTACGTCTCCGTGGGACTTTTATATACATCAATAGCGTAATATAAAGTAACCTAACCCAACCTAATATCTCGGTACTAATATTTGACAACATTCCTCGCGGGTTGGCCTCTACGTCTCCGTGGGAATTTTATATACATCAATAACGTAATATAATCTAACCTAACCCAACCTATCATCTCGGCACTAATATTTGACAACATTCCTGGCGAGTTGGCCTCTACCTCTCCGTGGGTCCTTCATATACATCAATAACGTAATTTAACCTAACCTAAACCAACGTAACATCTCGGCGGTAATATTTGACAACATTCCTGCCTTGTTGGCCTCTATGTTTCCGTGGGACCTTTATATACATCAATAACGTAATATAACCTAACCTAGCCCAACGTATCATCTCGGTGGTAATATTTGACAACATTCCTGGCGAGTTGGCCTCTACGTCTCCGTGGGAATTTTATATACATCAATAACGTAATATAACATTACCTAAGCCAATCTCACATCACGGCGGTAATATTTGACAACATTCCTGGCGAGTTGGCCTCTACGTCTCCGCGGGACCTTCATATACATCAATAACGTAATACAACCTAACCTAACCCAACCTAACCTTTCGGCGCTATTATTTGACAACATTCCTGTCGAGTTGGCCTCTACGTCTCCGTGGGAATTTTATATACATCAATAACGTAATATAATCTAACCTAACCCAACCTATCATCTCGGCACTAATATTTGACAACATTCCTGGCGAGTTGGCCTCTACGTCTCCGTGGGACTTTTATATACATCAATAGCGTAATATAAACTAACCTAACCCAACCTAATATCTCGGTACTAATATTTGACAACATTCCTGGCGAGTTGGCCTCTACGTCTCCGTGGGACTTTTATATACATCAATAGCGTAATATAAAGTAACCTAACCCAACCTAATATCTCGGTACTAATATTTGACAACATTCCTCGCGGGTTGGCCTCTACGTCTCCGTGGGAATTTTATATACATCAATAACGTAATATAATCTAACCTAACCCAACCTATCATCTCGGCACTAATATTTGACAACATTCCTGGCGAGTTGGCCTCTACCTCTCCGTGGGTCCTTCATATACAGCAATAACGTAATTTAACCTAACCTAAACCAACGTAACATCTCGGCGGTAATATTTGACAACATTCCTGCCTTGTTGGCCTCTATGTTTCCGTGGGACCTTTATATACATCAATAACGTAATATAACCTAACCTAGCCCAACGTATCATCTCGGTGGTAATATTTGACAACATTCCTGGCGAGTTGGCCTCTACGTCTCCGTGGGAATTTTATATACATCAATAACGTAATATAACATTACCTAAGCCAATCTCACATCACGGCGGTAATATTTGACAACATTCCTGGCGTGTTGGCCTCTACGTCACCGTGGGACCTTCATATACATCAATAACGTGATATTACCTAACCTAACCCAACCTAACATCTCGGCACTAATATTTGACAACATTCCTGGCGAGTTGGCCTCTACCTCTACGTGGGACCTTCATATACATCAATAACGTAATTTAACATAACCTAAACCAACGTAACATCTCGGCGGTAATATTTGACAACATTCCTGGCGAGTTGGCCTCTACGTCTCCGTGGGAATTTTATATACATCAATAACGTAATATAACCTAACCTAGCCCAACCTATCATCTCGGGCGGTAATATTTGACAGCATTCCTGGCGAGTTGGCCTCTGCGTCTCCGTGGGAGTTTTATATACATCAATAACGTAATATAACCTAACCTAACCCAACCTAACGTCTTCGCACTAATATTTGACCACATTCCTGGCGAGTTGGCCTCTACATCTCCGTGGGACCTTCATATACATCAATAACGTATTGTAACCTAACCTAACCCAACCTATCATCTCGGCGGTAACATTTGACAACATTCCTGACGAGTTGGCCTCTACGTCTCCGTGGGACTTTTATATACATCAATAACGTAATATAATCTAACCTAACCCAACCTATCATCTCGGCGGTAATATTTGACAACATTCCTGGCCAGTTGGCCCCTACGTCTCCGTGGGGCCTTCATATACATCAACAACGTAATATAACCTAACCTAACCCAACCTAACATTTCGGCGGTAATATTTGACAACATTCCTGGCGAGTTGGCCTCTACGTCTCCGTGGGGCCTTAATATACATCAATAACGTAATATAACCTAACCTAACCCAACCTAACACATCGGAGGTAATATTTGACAACATTCCTGGCGAGTTGGCCTCTACGTCACCGTGGGACCTTCATATACATCAATAACGTGATATTACCTAACCTAACCCAACCTAACATCTCGGCACTAATATTTGACAACATTCCTGGCGAGTTGGCCTCTACCTCTCCGTGAGACCTTCATATACATCAATAACGTAATTTAACATAACCTAAACCAACGTAACATCTCGGCGGTAATATTTGACAACATTCCTGGCTTGTTGGCCTCTATGTTTCCGTGGGACCTTTATATACATCAATAACGTAATATAACCTAACCGAGCCCAACCTATCATCTCGGGAGGTAACATTTGACACCATTCCTGGCGAGTTGGCCTCTACGTCTCCGTGGGAATTTTATATACATCAATAACGTAATATAACCTAACCTAACCCAACCTAACATCTCGGCTGTAATATTTGACAACATTCCTGGCGAGTTGGCCTCTACCTCTCCGTGGGACCTTCATATACATCAATAACGTAATTTAACCTAACCTAAACCAACGTTACATCTCGGCGGTAATATTTAACAACATTCCTGGCTTGTTGGCCTCTATGTTTCCGTGGGACCTTTATATACATCAATAACCTAATATAACCTAACCTAGCCCAACCTAACATCTCGGCGGTAATATTTGACAACATTCCTGGCGAGTTGGCCTCTACCTCTCCGTGGGACCTTCATATACATCAATAACGTAATTTAACCTAACCTAACCCAACCTAACCTTTCGGCGCTATTATTTGACAACATTCCTGTCGAGTTGGCCTCTACGTCTCCGTGGGACTTTTATATACATCAATAGCGTAATATAAACTAACCTAACCCAACCTAATATCTCGGTACTAATATTTGACAACATTCCTGGCGAGTTGGCCTCTACGTCTCCGTGGGAATTTTATATACATCAATAACGTAATATAATCTAACCTAACCCAACCTATCATCTCGGCACTAATATTTGACAACATTCCTGGCGAGTTGGCCTCTACCTCTCCGTGGGACCTTCATATACATCAATAACGTAATTTAACCTAACCTAAACCAACGTAACATCTCGGCGGTAATATTTGACAACATTCCTGGCTTGTTGGCCTCTATGTTTCCGTGGGACCTTTATATACATCAATAACGTAATATAACCTAACCTAGCCCAACCTATCATCTCGGCGGTAATATTTGACAACATTCCTGGCGAGTTGGCCTCTACGTCTCCGCGGGACCTTCATATACATCAATAACGTAATACAACCTAACCTAACCCAACCTAACCTTTCGGCGCTATTATTTGACAACATTCCTGTCGAGTTGGCCTCTACGTCTCCGTGGGACTTTTATATACATCAATATCGTAATATAAACTAACCTAACCCAACCTAATACCTCGGTACTAATATTTGACAACATTCCTGGCGAGTTGGCCTCTACGTCTCCGTGGGAATTTTATATACATCAATAACGTAATATAATCTAACCTAACCCAACCTATCATCTCGGCACTAATATTTGACAACATTCCTGGCGAGTTGGCCTCTACCTCTCCGTGGGACCTTCATATACATCAATAACGTAATTTAACCTAACCTAAACCAACGTAACATCTCGGCGGTAATATTTGACAACATTCCTGGCTTGTTGGCCTCTATGTTTCCGTGGGACCTTTATATACATCAATAACGTAAAATAACCTAACCTAGCCCAACGTATCATCTCGGTGGTAATATTTGACAACATTCCTGGCGAGTTGGCCTCTACGTCTCCGTGGGAATTTTATATACATCAATAACGTAATATAACATTACCTAACCCAATCTCACATCACGGCGGTAATATTTGACAACATTCCTGGCGAGTTGGCCTCTACGTCACAGTGGGACCTTCATATACATCAATAACGTGATATTACCTAACCTAACCCAACCTAACATCTCGGCACTAATATTTGACAACATTCCTGGCGAGTTGGCCTCTACCTCTACGTGGGACCTTCATATACATCAATAACGTAATCTAACATAACCTAAACCAACGTAACATCTCGGCGGTAATATTTGAGAACATTCCTGGCGAGTTGGCCTCTACGTCTCCGTGACACCTTCATATCCATCAATAACGTAATATAACCTAATATAACCCAACCTAACCACTCGGCGCTATTATATGACAATATTCCTGGCGAGTTGGCCTCTACGTCTCCGTGGGCCCTTCATATACATCAATAACGTAATATAACCTAACCTAACCCAACCTAATACATCGGCGGTAATATTTGACAACATTCCTGGCGAGTTGGCCTCTGCGTCACCGTGGGACCTTCATATACATCAATAACGTAATATTACCTAATCTAACCCAACCTAACATCTCGGCACTAATATTTGACAACATTCCTGGCGAGTTGGCCTCCACGCCTCCGTGGGACCTTCATATACATCAATAACGTAATTTAACCTAACCCAAACCAACGTAACATCTCGGCGGTAATATTTGACAACATTCCTGGCGAGTTAGCCTCTACGTCTCCGTGGGAATTTTATGTACATCAATAACGTAATATAACCTAATCTAACCCAACCTAACATCTCGGCGGTAATATTTGACAACATTCCTGGCGAATTGGCCTCTACGTCTGCGTGGGGCCTTCATATACATCAATAACGTAATATAACCTAACCTAACCCAACCTAACATCTCGGCGGTAATATTTGACAACATTCCTGGCGAGTTGGCCCCTACGTCTCCGTGGGCCCTTCATATACATCAATAACGTAATATAACCTAACCTAACCCAACCTAATACATCGGCGGTAATATTTGACAACATTCCTGGCGAGTTGGCCTCTGCGTCACCGTGGGACCTTCATATACATCAATAACGTAATATTACCTAATCTAACCCAACCTAACATCTCGGCACTAATATTTGACAACATTCCTGGCGAGTTGGCCTCCACGCCTCCGTGGGACCTTCATATACATCAATAACGTAATTTAACCTAACCCAAACCAACGTAACATCTCGGCGGTAATATTTGACAACATTCCTGGCGAGTTAGCCTCTACGTCTCCGTGGGAATTTTATGTACATCAATAACGTAATATAACCTAATCTAACCCAACCTAACATCTCGGCGGTAATATTTGACAACATTCCTGGCGAATTGGCCTCTACGTCTGCGTGGGGCCTTCATATACATCAATAACGTAATATAACCTAACCTAACCCAACCTAACATCTCGGCGGTAATATTTGACAACATTCCTGGCGAGTTGGCCTCTACGTCTCCGTGGGACCTTCATATACATCAATAACGTAATATAACCTAACCTAAGCCAAACTATCATCTCGGCGGTAATATTTGAAAACATTCCTGTCGAGTTGGCCTCTACGTTTACGTGGGACCTTTATATATATCAATAACGTAATATAACCTAACCTAACCCAACCTAACATCTCGGCGGTAATATTTGACAACATTCCTGGCTTGTTGGCCTCTATGTTTCCGTGGGACCTTTATATACATCAATAACGTAATATAACCTAACCTAGCCCAACCTATCATCTCGGCGGTAATATTTGACAACATTCCTGGCGAGTTGGCCTCTACGTCTCCGCGGGACCTTCATATACATCAATAACATAATATAACCTAACCTAACCCAACCTAACCTTTCGGCGCTATTATTTGACAACATTCCTGTCGAGTTGGCCTCTACGTCTCCGTGGGACTTTTATATACATCAATAGCGTAATATAACCTAACCTAACCTAACCTAACATCTCGGTACTAATATTTGACAACATTCCTCGCGAGTTGGCCTCTACGCCTCCGTGAGACCTTCTTATCCATCAACAACGCAATATAACCTAATATAACCCGACCTAACATCTCGGTACTAATATTTGACAACATTCCTGGCGAGTTGGCCTCTACGTCTCCGTGGGAATTTTATATACATCAATAACGTAACATAACCTAACCTAACCCAACCTAACGTCTCGGCACTAATATTCGACCACATTCCTGGCGAGTTAGCCTCTACGTCTCCGTGGAACTTCATATACATAAATAACGTAATATAACCTAACCTAACCCAACCTAAGATTTCGGCGCTATAATTTGACAACATTCCTGTCGAGTTGGCCTCTACGTTTCCGTGGGACCTTTATATATATCAGTAACGTTATATAACCTAACCTAACCCAACCTAACATCTCGGCGGTAATATTTGACAAACATTCCTGGCGAGTTGGCCTCTACGTCTCCGTGACACCTTCATATCCATCAATAACGTAATATAACCTAATATAACCCAACCTAACCACTCGGCGCTATTATATGACAATATTCCTGGCGAGTTGGCCTCTACGTCTCCGTGGGACTTTTATATACATCAATAACGTAATTTAACCTAGCTTAACCCAACGTAATATCTCGGCGGTAATATTTTACAACATTCCTGTCGAGTTGGCCTCTACGTTTCCGTGGGACCTCTATATATATCAATAACGTAATATAACCTAACCTAACCCAACCTATCATCTCGGCGGTAATATTTGACAACATTCCAGGCGAGTTGGGCTCTACGTCTCCGTGGGACTTTTATATACATCAATAACGTAATTTAACCTAAAATACCCCAACGTAACATCTCGGCTGTAATACTTGACAACATTCCTGGCTTGTTGGCCTCTATGTTTCCGTGGGACCTTTATATACATCAATAACGTAATATAACCTAACCTATCCCAACCTAACATCTCGGCGGCAATATTTGACCACATTCCTGGCGAGTTGGCCTCTACGTCTCCGTGGGGCCTTCATATACATCAATAACGTAATATAACCTAACCTAACCCAACCCAACTTCTCGGCACTAATATTTGACAACATTCCTGGCGAGTTAGCCTCTACGTCTCCGTGGAACTTCATATACATCAATAACGTAATATAACGTAACCTAACCCAACCTAAGATTTCGGCGCTATTATTTGAGAACATTCCTGTCGAGTTGGCCTCTACGTCTCCGTTGGACCTTTATATACATCAATAACGTAATATAACCTAACCTAATCCAACCTAACATCTCGGCGGTAATATTTGACAACATTCCTGGCGAGTTGGCCTCTACGTCTCCGTGACACCTTCATATCCATCAATAACGTAATATAACCTAATATAACCCAACCTAACCACTCGGCGCTATTATATGACAATATTCCTGGCGAGTTGGCCTCTACGTCTCCGTGGGCCCTTCATATACATCAATAACGTAATATAACCTAACCTAACCCAACCTAATACATCGGCGGTAATATTTGACAACATTCCTGGCGAGTTGGCCTCTGCGTCACCGTGGGACCTTCATATACATCAATAACGTAATATTACCTAATCTAACCCAACCTAACATCTCGGCACTAATATTTGACAACATTCCTGGCGAGTTGGCCTCCACTCCTCCGTGGGACCTTCATATACATCAATAACGTAATTTAACCTAACCCAAACCAACGTAACATCTCGGCGGTAATATTTGACAACATTCCTGGCGAGTTAGCCTCTACGTCTCCGTGGGAATTTTATGTACATCAATAACGTAATATAACCTAACCTAACCCAACCTAACATCTCGGCGGTAATATTTGACAACATTCCTGGCGAATTGGCCTCTACGTCTGCGTGGGGCCTTCATATACATCAATAACGTAATATAACCTAACCTAGCCCAACCTATCATCTCGGCGGTAATATTTGACAACATTCCTGGCGAGTTGGCCTCTACGTCTCCGCGGGACCTTCATATACATCAATAACGTAATATAACCTAACCTAACCCAACCTAACCTTTCGGCGCTATTATTTGACAACATTCCTGTCGAGTTGGCCTCTACGTCTCCGTGGGACTTTTATATACATCAATAGCGTAATATAACCTAACCTAACCTAACCTAACATCTCGGTACTAATATTTGACAACATTCCTCGCGAGTTGGCCTCTACGCCTCCGTGAGACCTTCTTATCCATCAACAACGCAATATAACCTAATATAACCCGACCTAACATCTCGGTACTAATATTTGACAACATTCCTGGCGAGTTGGCCTCTACGTCTCCGTGGGAATTTTATATACATCAATAACGTAATTTAACCTAAAATACCCCAACGTAACATCTCGGCTGTAATATTTGACAACATTCCTGGCTTGTTGGACTCTATGTTTCCGTGGGACCTTTATATACATCAATAACGTAATATAACCTAACCTAACCCAACCTAACATCTCGGCGGTAATATTTGACAACATTCCTGGCGAGTTGGCCTCTACGTCTCCGTGGGACCTTCATATACATCAATAACGTAATATAACCTAACCTAAGCCAACCTATCATCTCGGCGGTAATATTTGAAAACATTCCTGTCGAGTTGGCCTCCACGTTTCCGTGGGACCTTTATATATATCAATAACGTAATATAACCTAACCTAGCCCAACCTATCATCTCGGCGGTAATATTTGACAACATTCCTGGCGAGTTGGCCTCTACGTCTCCGCGGGACCTTCATATACATCAATAACGTAATATAACCTAACCTAACCCAACCTAACCTTTCGGCGCTATTATTTGACAACATTCCTGGCGGGTTGGCCTCTACGTCTCCGCGGGGCCTTTATATACATCAATAACGTAATATAACCTAACCTAACCCAACCCAACCTCTCGGCACTCATATTTGACAACATTCCTCGCGAGTTGGCCTCTACCTCTCCGTGGGACCTTCATATACATCAATATCGTAATTTAACCTAACCTAAACCAACGTAAAATCTCGGCGGTAATATTTGACAACATTCCTGGCTTGTTGGCCTCTATGTTTCCGTGGGACCTTTATATACATCAATAACGTAATATAACCTAACCTAGCCCAACGTATCATCTCGGTGGTAATATTTGACAACATTCCTGGCGAGTTGGCCTCTACGTCTCCGTGGGAATTTTATATACATCAATAACGTAATATAACATTACCTAACGCAATCTCACATCACGGCGGTAATATTTGACGACATTCCTGGCGAGTTGGCCTCTACATCTACGTGGGACCTTCATATACATCAATAACGTATTGTAACCTAACCTAACCCAACCTATCATCTCGGCGGTAATATTTGACAACATTCCTGACGAGTTGGCCTCTACGTCTCCGTGGGACCTTTATATACATCAATAACGTAATATAACCTAACCTAGCCCAACGTATCATCTCGGTGGTAATATTTGACAACATTCCTGGCGAGTTGGCCTCTACGTCTCCGTGGGACCTTCATATACATCAATAACGTAATATAACCTAACCTAACCCAACCTAACACATCGGCGGTAATATTTGACAACATTCCTGGCGAGTTGGCCTCTACGTCACCGTGGGACCTCCATATACATCAATAACGTGATATTACCTAACCTAACCCAACCTAACATCTCGGCACTAATATTTGACAACATTCCTGGCGAGTTGGCCTCTACGTCTCCGTGGGAATTTTATATACATCAATAACGTAATATAACCTAACCTAACCCAAGCTAACATCTCGGCTGTAATATTTGACAACATTCCTGGCGAGTTGGCCTCTACCTCTCCGTGGGAATTTTATATACATCAATAACGTAATATAACCTAACCTAACCCAACCTAACATCTCGGCGGTAATATTTGACAACATTCCTGGCGAGTTGGCCTCTACCTCTCCGTGGGACCTTCATATACATCAATAACGTAATTTAACCTAACCTAAACCAACGTATCATCTCGGTGGTAATATTTGACAACATTCCTGGCTTGTTGGCCTCTATGTTTCCGTGGGGCCTTTATATACATCAATAACGTAATATAACCTTATATAACCCAACCTAACCTCTCGGCGCTATTATTTGACAACATTCCTGGCGAGTTGGCCTCTACGTCTCCGTGGGACCTTTATATACATCAGTAACGTAATTTAACCTAACCTAACCCAACCTAACATCTCGGCGGTAATATTTGACGACATTCCTGGCGAGTTGGCCTCTACGTCTCCGTGGGACCTTCATATACATCAATAACGTAATATAACCTAACCTAACCCAACCTATCATCTCGGCGGTAATATTTGAAAACATTCCTGTCGAGTTGGCCTCTACTTTTCCGTGGGACCTTTATATATATCAGTAACGTAATATAACCTAACCTAACCCAACCTAACATCTCGGCACTAATATTTGACCACATTCCTGGCGAGTTGGCCTCTACGTATCCGTGGGACTTCTATATACATCAATAACGTAATTTAACCTAAAATACCCCAACGTAACATCTCGGCTGTAATATTTGACAACATTCCTGGCTTGTTGGACTCTATGTTTCCGTGGGACCTTTATATACATCAATAACGTAATATAACCTAACCTAACCCAACCTAACATCTCGGCGGTAATATTTGACACCATTCCTGGCGAGTTGGCCTCTACGTCTCCGTGGGACCTTCATATATATCAATAACGTAATATAACCTAACCTAAGCCAACCTATCATCTCGGCGGTAATATTTGAAAACATTCCTGTCGAGTTGGCCTCTACGTCTCCGCGGGGCCTTTATATACATCAATAACGTAATATAACCTAACCTAACCCAACCCAACCTCTCGGCACTCATATTTGACAACATTCCTCGCGAGTTGGCCTCTACGCCTCCGTGAGACCTTCTTATCCATCAACAACGCAATATAACCTAATATAACCCGACATAACATCTCGGTACTAATATTTGACAACATTCCTGGCGAGTTGGCCTCTACGTCTCCGTGGGAATTTTATATACATCAATAACGTAATATAATCTAACCTAACCCAACCTATCATCTCGGCACTAATATTTGACAACATTCCTGGCGAGTTGGCCTCTACCTCTCCGTGGGACCTTCATATACATCAATAACGTAATTTAACCTAACCTAAACCAACGTAACATCTCGGCGGTAATATTTGACAACATTCCTGGCTTGTTGGCCTCTATGTTTCCGTGGGACCTTTATATACATCAATAACGTAATATAACCTAACCTAGCCCAACGTATCATCTCGGTGGTAATATTTGACAACATTCCTGGCGAGTTGGCCTCTACGTCTCCGTGGGAATTTTATATACATCAATAACGTAATATAACATTACCTAACGCAATCTCACATCACGGCGGTAATATTTGACGACATTCCTGGCGAGTTGGCCTCTACATCTACGTGGGACCTTCATATACATCAATAACGTATTGTAACCTAACCTAACCCAACCTATCATCTCGGCGGTAATATTTGACAACATTCCTGACGAGTTGGCCTCTACGTCTCCGTGGGACCTTCATATACATTAATAGCGTAATATAACCTAACCTAACCCAACCTAACCTTTCGGCGCTATTATTTGACAACATTCCTGTCGAGTTGGCCTCTACGTCTCCGTGGGACTTTTATATACATCAATAACGTAATATAACCTAACCTAACCCAACCTAATATCTCGGTACTAGTATTTGACAACATTCCTGGCGAGTTGGCCTCTACGTCTCCGTGGGAATTTTATATACATCAATAACGTAATATAACCTAACCTAACCCAACCTAACATCTCGGCTGTAATATTTGACAACATTCCTGGCGAGTTGGCCTCTACCTCTCCGTGGGAATTTTATATACATCAATAACGTAATATAACATTACCTAACCCAATCTCACATCACGGCGGTAATATTTGACAACATTCCTGGCGAGTTGGCCTCTACGTCTCCGTGGGAATTTTATATACATCAATAACGTAATATAACATTACCTAACCCAATCTCACATCACGGCGGTAATATTTGACAACATTCCTGGCGAGTTGGCCTCTACGTCACCGTGGGACCTTCATATACATCAATAACGTGATATTACCTAACCTAACCCAACCTAACATCTCGGCACTAATATTTGACAACATTCCTGGCGAGTTGGCCTCTACCTCTACGTGGGACCTTCATATACATCAATAACGTAATCTAACATAACCTAAACCAACGTAACATCTCGGCGGTAATATTTGACAACATTCCTGGCGAGTTGGCCTCTACGTCTCCGTGGGAATTTTATATACATCAATAACGTAATATAACCTAACCTAGCCCAACCTATCATCTCGGGCGGTAATATTTGACAGCATTCCTGGCGAGTTGGCCTCTACGTCTCCGTGGGAATTTTATATACATCAATAACGTAATATAACCTAACCTAACCCAACCTAACATCTCGGCACTAATATTTGACAACATTCCTGGCGAGTTGGCCTCTACGTCTCCGTGGGAATTTTATATACATCAATAACGCAATATAACACTACCTAATCCAATCTCACATCACGGCGGTAATATTTGACGACATTCCTGGCTTATTGGCCTCATGGTTTCCGTGGGACTTTTATATACATCAATAGCGTAATATAACCTAACCTAACCTAACCTAACATCTCGGTACTAATATTTGACAACATTCCTGGCGAGTTGGCCTCTACGCCTCCGTGAGACCTTCTTATCCATCAACAACGCAATATAACCTAATATAACCCGACCTAACATCTCGGTACTAATATTTGACAACATTCCTGGCGAGTTGGCCTCTACGTCTCCGTGGGAATTTTATATACATCAATAACGTAATATAACCTAACCTAACCCAACCTAACGTCTCGGCACTAATATTTGACCACATTCCTGGCGAGTTGGCCTCTACATCTCCGTGGGACCTTCATATACATCAATAACGTATTGTAACCTAACCTAACCCAACCTATCATCTCGGCGGTAATATTTGACAACATTCCTGACGAGTTGGCCTCTACGTCTCCGTGGGACTTTTATATACATCAATAACGTAATATAATCTAACCTAACCCAACCTATCATCTCGGCGGTAATATTTGACAACATTCCTGGCCAGTTGGCCCCTACGTCTCCGTGGGGCCTTCATATACATCAATAACGTAATATAACCTAACCTAACCCAACCTAACATTTCGGCGGTAATATTTGACAACATTCCTGGCGAGTTGGCCTCTACGTCTCCGTGGGGCCTTAATATACATCAATAACGTAATATAACCTAACCTAACCCAACCTAACACATCGGAGGTAATATTTGACAACATTCCTGGCGAGTTGGCCTCTACGTCACCGTGGGACCTTCATATACATCAATAACGTGATATTACCTAACCTAACCCAACCTAACATCTCGGCACTAATATTTGACAACATTCTTGGCGAGTTGGCCTCTACCTCTCCGTGAGAACTTCATATACATCAATAACGTAATTTAACATAACCTAAACCAACGTAACATCTCGGCGGTAATATTTGACAACATTCCTGGCTTGTTGGCCTCTATGTTTCCGTGGGACCTTTATATACATCAATAACGTAATATAACCTAACCTAACCCAACCTAATACATCGGCGGTAATATTTGACAACATTCCTGGCGAGTTGGCCTCTGCGTCACCGTGGGACCTTCATATACATCAATAACGTAATATTACCTAACCTAACACAACCTAACATCTCGGCACTAATATTTGACAACATTCCTGGCGAGTTTGCCTCTACCTCTCCGTGGGAATTTTATATACATCAATAACGTAATATAACCTAACCTAACCCAACCTAACATCTCGGCACTAATATTTGACAACATTCCTGGCGAGTTGGCCTCTACGTCTCCGTGGGAATTTTATATACATCAATAACGCAATATAACACTACCTAATCCAATCTCACATCACGGCGGTAATATTTGACGACATTCCTGGCTTATTGGCCTCATGGTTTCCGTGGGACTTTTATATACATCAATAGCGTAATATAACCTAACCTAACCTAACCTAACATCTCGGTACTAATATTTGACAACATTCCTGGCGAGTTGGCCTCTACGCCTCCGTGAGACCTTCTTATCCATCAACAACGCAATATAACCTAATATAACCCGACCTAACATCTCGGTACTAATATTTGACAACATTCCTGGCGAGTTGGCCTCTACGTCTCCGTGGGAATTTTATATACATCAATAACGTAATATAACCTAACCTAACCCAACCTAACGTCTCGGCACTAATATTTGACCACATTCCTGGCGAGTTGGCCTCTACATCTCCGTGGGACCTTCATATACATCAATAACGTATTGTAACCTAACCTAACCCAACCTATCATCTCGGCGGTAATATTTGACAACATTCCTGACGAGTTGGCCTCTACGTCTCCGTGGGACTTTTATATACATCAATAACGTAATATAATCTAACCTAACCCAACCTATCATCTCGGCGGTAATATTTGACAACATTCCTGGCCAGTTGGCCCCTACGTCTCCGTGGGGCCTTCATATACATCAATAACGTAATATAACCTAACCTAACCCAACCTAACATTTCGGCGGTAATATTTGACAACATTCCTGGCGAGTTGGCCTCTACGTCTCCGTGGGGCCTTAATATACATCAATAACGTAATATAACCTAACCTAACCCAACCTAACACATCGGAGGTAATATTTGACAACATTCCTGGCGAGTTGGCCTCTACGTCACCGTGGGACCTTCATATACATCAATAACGTGATATTACCTAACCTAACCCAACCTAACATCTCGGCACTAATATTTGACAACATTCTTGGCGAGTTGGCCTCTACCTCTCCGTGAGAACTTCATATACATCAATAACGTAATTTAACATAACCTAAACCAACGTAACATCTCGGCGGTAATATTTGACAACATTCCTGGCTTGTTGGCCTCTATGTTTCCGTGGGACCTTTATATACATCAATAACGTAATATAACCTAACCTAACCCAACCTAATACATCGGCGGTAATATTTGACAACATTCCTGGCGAGTTGGCCTCTGCGTCACCGTGGGACCTTCATATACATCAATAACGTAATATTACCTAACCTAACACAACCTAACATCTCGGCACTAATATTTGACAACATTCCTGGCGAGTTTGCCTCTACCTCTCCGTGGGACCTTCATATACATCAATAACGTAATTTAACCTAACCCAAACCAACGTAACATCTCGGCGTTAATATTTGACAACATTCCTGGCGAGTTAGCCTCTACGTCTCCGTGGGAATTTTATATACATCAATAACGTAATATAACCTAACCTAACCCAACCTAACATCTCGGCGGTAATATTTGACAACATTCCTGGCGAGTTAGCCTCTACGTCTCCGTGGAACTTCATATACATAAATAACGTAATATAACCTAACCTAACCCAACCTAAGATTTCGGCGCTATAATTTGACAACACTCCTGTCGAGTTGGCCTCTACGTTTCCGTGGGACCTTTATATATATCAGTAACGTTATATAACCTAACCTAACCCAACCTAACATCTCGGCGGTAATATTTGACAAACATTCCTGGCGAGTTGGCCTCTACGTCTCCGTGACACCTTCATATCCATCAATAACGTAATATAACCTAATATAACTCAACCTAACCACTCGGCGGTAATATTTTACAACATTCCTGGCGAGTTGGCCTCTACGTCTCCGTGGGACTTTTATATACATCAATAACGTAATTTAACCTAAAATACCCCAACGTAACATCTCGGCTGTAATACTTGACAACATTCCTGGCTTGTTGGCCTCTATGTTTCCGTGGGACCTTTATATACATCAATAACGTAATATAACCTAACCTAAGCCAACCTATCATCTCGGCGGTAATATTTGAAAACATTCCTGGCTTGTTGGCCTCTATGTTTCCGTGGGACCTTTATATACATCAATAACGTAATATAACCTAACCTAACCCAACCTAACATTTCGGCGGCAATATTTGACAACATTCCTGGCGAGTTGGCCTCTACGTCTCCGTGGGGCCTTCATATACATCAATAACGTAATATAACCTAACCTAACCCAACCCAACTTCTCGGCACTAATATTTGACAACATTCCTGGCGAGTTAGCCTCTACGTCTCCGTGGAACTTCATATACATCAATAACGTAATATAACGTAACCTAACCCAACCTAAGATTTCGGCGCTATTATTTGAGAACATTCCTGTCGAGTTGGCCTCTACGTCTCCGTTGGACCTTTATATACATCAATAACGTAATATAACCTAACCTAATCCAACCTAACATCTCGGCGGTAATATTTGACAACATTCCTGGCGAGTTGGCCTCTACGTCTCCGTGGGACCTTTATATACATCAATAACGTAATATAACCTAACCTAGCCCAACGTATCATCTCGGTGGTAATATTTGACAACATTCCTGGCGAGTTGGCCTCTACGTCTCCGTGGGACCTTCATATACATCAATAACGTAATATAACCTAACCTAACCCAACCTAACACATCGGCGGTAATATTTGACAACATTCCTGGCGAGTTGGCCTCTACGTCACCGTGGGACCTTCATATACATCAATAACGTGATATTACCTAACCTAACCCAACCTAACATCTCGGCACTAATATTTGACAACATTCCTGGCGAGTTGGCCTCTACGTCTCCGTGGGAATTTTATATACATCAATAACGTAATATAACCTAACCTAACCCAAGCTAACATCTCGGCTGTAATATTTGACAACATTCCTGGCGAGTTGGCCTCTACCTCTCCGTGGGAATTTTATATACATCAATAACGTAATATAACCTAACCTAACCCAACCTAACATCTCGGCGGTAATATTTGACAACATTCCTGGCTTGTTGGCCTCTATGTTTCCGTGGGACCTTTATATACATCAATAACGTAATATAACCTAACCTAGCCCAACCTATCATATCGGCGGTAAAATTTGACAACATACCTGGCGATTTGGCCTCTACGTCTCCGTGGGGCCTTCATATACATCAATTACGTAATATAACATAACCTAACCCAACCTAACACATCCGCGGTAATATTTTACAACATTCCTGGCGAGTTGGCCTCTACCTCTCCGTGGGACCTTCATATACATCAATAACGTAATTTAACCTAACCTAAACCAACGTATCATCTCGGTGGTAATATTTGACAACATTCCTGGCTTGTTGGCCTCTATGTTTCCGTGGGGCCTTTATATACATCAATAACGTAATATAACCTTATATAACCCAACCTAACCTCTCGGCGCTATTATTTGACAACATTCCTGGCGAGTTGGCCTCTACGTCTCCGTGGGACCTTTATATACATCAGTAACGTAATTTAACCTAACCTAACCCAACCTAACATCTCGGCGGTAATATTTGACGACATTCCTGGCGAGTTGGCCTCTACGTCTCCGTGGGACCTTCATATACATCAATAACGTAATATAACCTAACCTAACCCAACCTATCATCTCGGCGGTAATATTTGAAAACATTCCTGTCGAGTTGGCCTCTACTTTTCCGTGGGACCTTTATATATATCAGTAACGTAATATAACCTAACCTAACCCAACCTAACATCTCGGCACTAATATTTGACCACATTCCTGGCGAGTTGGCCTCTACGTATCCGTGGGACTTCTATATACATCAATAACGTAATTTAACCTAAAATACCCCAACGTAACATCTCGGCGGTAATATTTGACAACATTCCTGGCGAGTTAGCCTCTACGTCTCCGTGGAACTTCATATACATAAATAACGTAATATAACCTAACCTAACCCAACCTAAGATTTCGGCGCTATAATTTGACAACACTCCTGTCGAGTTGGCCTCTACGTTTCCGTGGGACCTTTATATATATCAGTAACGTTATATAACCTAACCTAACCCAACCTAACATCTCGGCGGTAATATTTGACAAACATTCCTGGCGAGTTGGCCTCTACGTCTCCGTGACACCTTCATATCCATCAATAACGTAATATAACCTAATATAACTCAACCTAACCACTCGGCGGTAATATTTTACAACATTCCTGGCGAGTTGGCCTCTACGTCTCCGTGGGACTTTTATATACATCAATAACGTAATTTAACCTAAAATACCCCAACGTAACATCTCGGCTGTAATACTTGACAACATTCCTGGCTTGTTGGCCTCTATGTTTCCGTGGGACCTTTATATACATCAATAACGTAATATAACCTAACCTAAGCCAACCTATCATCTCGGCGGTAATATTTGAAAACATTCCTGGCTTGTTGGCCTCTATGTTTCCGTGGGACCTTTATATACATCAATAACGTAATATAACCTAACCTAACCCAACCTAACATTTCGGCGGCAATATTTGACAACATTCCTGGCGAGTTGGCCTCTACGTCTCCGTGGGGCCTTCATATACATCAATAACGTAATATAACCTAACCTAACCCAACCCAACTTCTCGGCACTAATATTTGACAACATTCCTGGCGAGTTAGCCTCTACGTCTCCGTGGAACTTCATATACATCAATAACGTAATATAACGTAACCTAACCCAACCTAAGATTTCGGCGCTATTATTTGAGAACATTCCTGTCGAGTTGGCCTCTACGTCTCCGTTGGACCTTTATATACATCAATAACGTAATATAACCTAACCTAATCCAACCTAACATCTCGGCGGTAATATTTGACAACATTCCTGGCGAGTTGGCCTCTACGTCTCCGTGGGACCTTTATATACATCAATAACGTAATATAACCTAACCTAGCCCAACGTATCATCTCGGTGGTAATATTTGACAACATTCCTGGCGAGTTGGCCTCTACGTCTCCGTGGGACCTTCATATACATCAATAACGTAATATAACCTAACCTAACCCAACCTAACACATCGGCGGTAATATTTGACAACATTCCTGGCGAGTTGGCCTCTACGTCACCGTGGGACCTTCATATACATCAATAACGTGATATTACCTAACCTAACCCAACCTAACATCTCGGCACTAATATTTGACAACATTCCTGGCGCGTTGGCCTCTACGTCTCCGTGGGAATTTTATATACATCAATAACGTAATATAACCTAACCTAACCCAAGCTAACATCTCGGCTGTAATATTTGACAACATTCCTGGCGAGTTGGCCTCTACCTCTCCGTGGGAATTTTATATACATCAATAACGTAATATAACCTAACCTAACCCAACCTAACATCTCGGCGGTAATATTTGACAACATTCCTGGCTTGTTGGCCTCTATGTTTCCGTGGGACCTTTATATACATCAATAACGTAATATAACCTAACCTAGCCCAACCTATCATATCGGCGGTAAAATTTGACAACATACCTGGCGATTTGGCCTCTACGTCTCCGTGGGGCCTTCATATACATCAATTACGTAATATAACATAACCTAACCCAACCTAACACATCCGCGGTAATATTTTACAACATTCCTGGCGAGTTGGCCTCTACCTCTCCGTGGGACCTTCATATACATCAATAACGTAATTTAACCTAACCTAAACCAACGTATCATCTCGGTGGTAATATTTGACAACATTCCTGGCTTGTTGGCCTCTATGTTTCCGTGGGGCTTTTATATACATCAATAACGTAATATAACCTTATATAACCCAACCTAACCTCTCGGCGCTATTATTTGACAACATTCCTGGCGAGTTGGCCTCTACGTCTCCGTGGGACCTTTATATACATCAGTAACGTAATTTAACCTAACCTAACCCAACCTAACATCTCGGCGGTAATATTTGACGACATTCCTGGCGAGTTGGCCTCTACGTCTCCGTGGGACCTTCATATACATCAATAACGTAATATAACCTAACCTAACCCAACCTATCATCTCGGCGGTAATATTTGAAAACATTCCTGTCGAGTTGGCCTCTACTTTTCCGTGGGACCTTTATATATATCAGTAACGTAATATAACCTAACCTAACCCAACCTAACATCTCGGCACTAATATTTGACCACATTCCTGGCGAGTTGGCCTCTACGTATCCGTGGGACTTCTATATACATCAATAACGTAATTTAACCTAAAATACCCCAACGTAACATCTCGGCTGTAATATTTGACAACATTCCTGGCTTGTTGGACTCTATGTTTCCGTGGGACCTTTATATACATCAATAACGTAATATAACCTAACCTAACCCAACCTAACATATCGGCGGTAATATTTGACAACATTCCTGGCGAGTTGGCCTCTACGTCTCCGTGGGACCTTCATATACATCAATAACGTAATATAACCTAACCTAAGCCAACCTATCATCTCGGCGGTAATATTTGAAAACATTCCTGTCGAGTTGGCCTCTACGTCTCCGCGGGGCCTTTATATACATCAATAACGTAATATAACCTAACCTAACCCAACCCAACCTCTCGGCACTCATATTTGACAACATTCCTCGCGAGTTGGCCTCTACGCCTCCGTGAGACCTTCTTATCCATCAACAACGCAATATAACCTAATATAACCCGACATAACATCTCGGTACTAATATTTGACAACATTCCTGGCGAGTTGGCCTCTACGTCTCCGTGGGAATTTTATATACATCAATAACGTAATATAACCTAACCTAACCCAACCTAACATCTCGGCACTAATATTTGACAACATTCCTGGCGAGTTGGCCTCTACGTCTCCGTGGGAATTTTATATACATCAATAACGCAATATAACACTACCTAATCCAATCTCACATCACGGCGGTAATATTTGACGACATTCCTGGCTTATTGGCCTCATGGTTTCCGTGGGACTTTTATATACATCAATAGCGTAATATAACCTAACCTAACCTAACCTAACATCTCGGTACTAATATTTGACAACATTCCTGGCGAGTTGGCCTCTACGCCTCCGTGAGACCTTCTTATCCATCAACAACGCAATATAACCTAATATAACCCGACCTAACATCTCGGTACTAATATTTGACAACATTCCTGGCGAGTTGGCCTCTACGTCTCCGTGGGAATTTTATATACATCAATAACGTAATATAACCTAACCTAACCCAACCTAACGTCTCGGCACTAATATTTGACCACATTCCTGGCGAGTTGGCCTCTACATCTCCGTGGGACCTTCATATACATCAATAACGTATTGTAACCTAACCTAACCCAACCTATCATCTCGGCGGTAATATTTGACAACATTCCTGACGAGTTGGCCTCTACGTCTCCGTGGGACTTTTATATACATCAATAACGTAATATAATCTAACCTAACCCAACCTATCATCTCGGCGGTAATATTTGACAACATTCCTGGCCAGTTGGCCCCTACGTCTCCGTGGGGCCATCATATACATCAATAACGTAATATAACCTAACCTAACCCAACCTAACATTTCGGCGGTAATATTTGACAACATTCCTGGCGAGTTGGCCTCTACGTCTCCGTGGGTCCTTAATATACATCAATAACGTAATATAACCTAACCTAACCCAACCTAACACATCGGAGGTAATATTTGACAACATTCCTGGCGAGTTGGCCTCTACGTCACCGTGGGACCTTCATATACATCAATAACGTGATATTACCTAACCTAACCCAACCTAACATCTCGGCACTAATATTTGACAACATTCTTGGCGAGTTGGCCTCTACCTCTCCGTGAGAACTTCATATACATCAATAACGTAATTTAACATAACCTAAACCAACGTAACATCTCGGCGGTAATATTTGACAACATTCCTGGCTTGTTGGCCTCTATGTTTCCGTGGGACCTTTATATACATCAATAACGTAATATAACCTAACCTAACCCAACCTAATACATCGGCGGTAATATTTGACAACATTCCTGGCGAGTTGGCCTCTGCGTCACCGTGGGACCTTCATATACATCAATAACGTAATATTACCTAACCTAACCCAACCTAACATCTCGGCACTAATATTTGACAACATTCCTGGCGAGTTTGCCTCTACCTCTCCGTGGGACCTTCATATACATCAATAACGTAATTTAACCTAACCCAAACCAACGTAACATCTCGGCGTTAATATTTGACAACATTCCTGGCGAGTTAGCCTCTACGTCTCCGTGGGAATTTTATATACATCAATAACGTAATATAACCTAACCTAACCCAACCTAACATCTCGGCGGTAATATTTGACAACATTCCTGGCGAGTTAGCCTCTACGTCTCCGTGGAACTTCATATACATAAATAACGTAATATAACCTAACCTAACCCAACCTAAGATTTCGGCGCTATAATTTGACAACACTCCTGTCGAGTTGGCCTCTACGTTTCCGTGGGACCTTTATATATATCAGTAACGTTATATAACCTAACCTAACCCAACCTAAGATTTCGGCGCTATAATTTGACAACACTCCTGTCGAGTTGGCCTCTACGTTTCCGTGGGACCTCTATATATATCAATAACGTAATATAACCTAACCTAACCCAACCTATCATCTCGGCGGTAATATTTGACAACATTCCAGGCGAGTTGGGCTCTACGTCTCCGTGGGACTTTTATATACATCAATAACGTAATTTAACCTAAAATACCCCAACGTAACATCTCGGCTGTAATACTTGACAACATTCCTGGCTTGTTGGCCTCTATGTTTCCGTGGGACCTTTATATACATCAATAACGTAATATAACCTAACCTAACCCAACCTAACATTTCGGCGGCAATATTTGACAACATTCCTGGCGAGTTGGCCTCTACGTCTCCGTGGGGCCTTCATATACATCAATAACGTAATATAACCTAACCTAACCCAACCCAACTTCTCGGCACTAATATTTGACAACATTCCTGGCGAGTTAGCCTCTACGTCTCCGTGGAACTTCATATACATCAATAACGTAATATAACGTAACCTAACCCAACCTAAGATTTCGGCGCTATTATTTGAGAACATTCCTGTCGAGTTGGCCTCTACGTCTCCGTTGGACCTTTATATACATCAATAACGTAATATAACCTAACCTAATCCAACCTAACATCTCGGCGGTAATATTTGACAACATTCCTGGCGAGTTGGCCTCTACGTCTCCGTGACACCTTCATATCCATCAATAACCTAATATAACCTAATATAACCCAACCTAACCACTCGGCGCTATTATATGACAATATTCCTGGCGAGTTGGCCTCTACGTCTCCGTGGGCCCTTCATATACATCAATAACGTAATATAACCTAACCTAACCCAACCTAATACATCGGCGGTAATATTTGACAACATTCCTGGCGAGTTGGCCTCTGCGTCACCGTGGGACCTTCATATACATCAATAACGTAATATTACCTAATCTAACCCAACCTAACATCTCGGCACTAATATTTGACAACATTCCTGGCGAGTTGGCCTCCACGCCTCCGTGGGACCTTCATATACATCAATAACGTAATTTAACCTAACCCAAACCAACGTAACATCTCGGCGGTAATATTTGACAACATTCCTGGCGAGTTAGCCTCTACGTCTCCGTGGGAATTTTATGTACATCAATAACGTAATATAACCTAACCTAACCCAACCTAACATCTCGGCGGTAATATTTGACAACATTCCTGGCGAATTGGCCTCTACGTCTCCGTGACACCTTCATATCCATCAATAACGTAATATAACCTAATATAACCCAACCTAACCACTCGGCGCTATTATATGACAATATTCCTGGCGAGTTGGCCTCTACGTCTCCGTGGGCCCTTCATATACATCAATAACGTAATATAACCTAACCTAACCCAACCTAATACATCGGCGGTAATATTTGACAACATTCCTGGCGAGTTGGCCTCTGCGTCACCGTGGGACCTTCATATACATCAATAACGTAATATTACCTAATCTAACCCAACCTAACATCTCGGCACTAATATTTGACAACATTCCTGGCGAGTTGGCCTCCACGCCTCCGTGGGACCTTCATATACATCAATAACGTAATTTAACCTAACCCAAACCAACGTAACATCTCGGCGGTAATATTTGACAACATTCCTGGCGAGTTAGCCTCTACGTCTCCGTGGGAATTTTATGTACATCAATAACGTAATATAACCTAACCTAACCCAACCTAACATCTCGGCGGTAATATTTGACAACATTCCTGGCGAATTGGCCTCTACGTCTGCGTGGGGCCTTCATATACATCAATAACGTAATATAACCTAACCTAACCCAACCTATCATCTCGGCGGTAATATTTGACAACATTCCTGGCGAGTTGGCCTCTACGTCTCCGTGGGGCCTTCATATACATCAATAACGTAATATAACCTTACATAACCCAACCTAACATTTCGGCGCTATTATTTGACAACATTCCTGGCGGGTTGGCATCTACGTCTCCGTGGGGCCTTTATATACATCAATAACGTAATATAACCTTATATAACCCGACCTAACCTTTCGGCGTTATTATTTGACAACATTCCTGGCGAGTTGGCATCTACGTCTCTGTGGGGCTTTTATATACATCAATAACGTAATATAACCTAACCTAACCCAACCCAACTTCTCGGCACTAATATTTGACAACATTTCTGGCGAGTTAGCCTCTACGTCTCCGTGGAACTTCATATACATCAATAACGTAATATAACCTAACCTAACCCAACCTAAGATTTCGGCGCTATTATTTGACAGCATTCCTGTCGAGTTGGCCTCTACGTCTCCGTTGGACTTTTATATACATCAATAGCGTAATATAACCTAACCTAACCCAACCTAATATCTCGGTACTAATATTTTACATCATTTCTGGCGAGTTGGCCTCTACGTCTCCGTGGGACCTTTATATACATCAATAACGTAATATAACCTAACCTAACCCAACCTAACATCTCGGCGGTAATATTTGACAACATTCCTGGCGAGTTGGCCTCTACGTCTCCGTGGGACCTTCATATACATCAATAACGTAATATAACCTAACCTAAGCCAAACTATCATCTCGGCGGTAATATTTGAAAACATTCCTGTCGAGTTGGCCTCTACGTTTACGTGGGACCTTTATATATATCAATAACGTAATATAACCTAACCTAACCCAACCTAACATCTCGGCGGTAATATTTGACAACATTCCTGGCTTGTTGGCCTCTATGTTTCCGTGGGACCTTTATATACATCAATAACGTAATATAACCTAACCTAGCCCAACCTATCATCTCGGCGGTAATATTTGACAACATTCCTGGCGAGTTGGCCTCTACGTCTCCGCGGGACCTTCATATACATCAATAACATAATATAACCTAACCTAACCCAACCTAACCTTTCGGCGCTATTATTTGACAACATTCCTGTCGAGTTGGCCTCTACGTCTCCGTGGGACTTTTATATACATAAATAGCGTAATATAACCTAACCTAACCTAACCTAACATCTCGGTACTAATATTTGACAACATTCCTCGCGAGTTGGCCTCTACGCCTCCGTGAGTCCTTCTTATCCATCAACAACGCAATATAACCTAATATAACCCGACCTAACATCTCGGTACTAATATTTGACAACATTCCTGGCGAGTTGGCCTCTACGTCTCCGTGGGAATTTTATATACATCAATAACGTAATATAACCTAACCTAACCCAACCTAACGTCTCGGCACTAATATTTGACCACATTCCTGGCGAGTTAGCCTCTACGTCTCCGTGGAACTTCATATACATAAATAACGTAATATAACCTAACCTAACCCAACCTAAGATTTCGGCGCTATAATTTGACAACATTCCTGTCGAGTTGGCCTCTACGTTTCCGTGGGACCTTTATATATATCAGTAACGTTATATAACCTAACCTAACCCAACCTAACATCTCGGCGGTAATATTTGACAAACATTCCTGGCGAGTTGGCCTCTACGTCTCCGTGACACCTTCATATCCATCAATAACGTAATATAACCTAATATAACCCATCCTAACCACTCGGCGCTATTATATGACAATATTCCTGGCGAGTTGGCCTCTACGTCTCCGTGGGACTTTTATATACATCAATAACGTAATTTAACCTAGCTTAACCCAACGTAACATCTCGGCGGTAATATTTTACAACATTCCTGTCGAGTTGGCCTCTACGTTTCCGTGGGACCTCTATATATATCAATAACGTAATATAACCTAACCTAACCCAACCTATCATCTCGGCGGTAATATTTGACAACATTCCAGGCGAGTTGGGCTCTACGTCTCCGTGGGACTTTTATATACATCAATAACGTAATTTAACCTAAAATACCCCAACGTAACATCTCGGCTGTAATACTTGACAACATTCCTGGCTTGTTGGCCTCTATGTTTCCGTGGGACCTTTATATACATCAATAACGTAATATAACCTAACCTAACCCAACCTAACATCTCGGCGGCAATATTTGACAACATTCCTGGCGAGTTGGCCTCTACGTCTCCGTGGGGCCTTCATATACATCAATAACGTAATATAACCTAACCTAACCCAACCCAACTTCTCGGCACTAATATTTGACAACATTCCTGGCGAGTTAGCCTCTACGTCTCCGTGGAACTTCATATACATCAATAACGTAATATAACGTAACCTAACCCAACCTAAGATTTCGGCGCTATTATTTGAGAACATTCCTGTCGAGTTGGCCTCTACGTCTCCGTTGGACCTTTATATACATCAATAACGTAATATAACCTAACCTAATCCAACCTAACATCTCGGCGGTAATATTTGACAACATTCCTGGCGAGTTGGCCTCTACGTCTCCGTGACACCTTCATATCCATCAATAACGTAATATAACCTAATATAACCCAACCTAACCACTCGGCGCTATTATATGACAATATTCCTGGCGAGTTGGCCTCTACGTCTCCGTGGGCCCTTCATATACATCAATAACGTAATATAACCTAACCTAACCCAACCTAATACATCGGCGGTAATATTTGACAACATTCCTGTCGAGTTGGCCTCTACGTCTCCGTTGGACTTTTATATACATCAATAGCGTAATATAACCTAACCTAACCCAACCTAATATCTCGGTACTAATATTTTACATCATTCCTGGCGAGTTGGCCTCTACGTCTCCGTGGGACCTTTATATACATCAATAACGTAATATAACCTAACCTAACCCAACCTAACATCTCGGTACTAATATTTGACAACATTCCTGGCGAGTTGGCCTCTACGTCTCCGTGGGAATTTTATATACATCAATAACGTAATATAATCTAACCTAACCCAACCTATCATCTCGGCACTAATATTTGACAACATTCCTGGCGAGTTGGCCTCTACCTCTCCGTGGGACCTTCATATACATCAATAACGTAATTTAACCTAACCTAAACCAACTTAACATCTCAGCGGTAATATTTGACAACATTCCTGGCTTGTTGGCCTCTATGTTTCCGTGGGACCTTTATATACATCAATAACGTAATATAACCTATCCTAGCCCAACGTATCATCTCGGTGGTAATATTTGACAACATTCCTGGCGAGTTGGCCTCTACGTCTCCGTGGGAATTTTATATACATCAATAACGTAATATAACATTACCTAACGCAATCTCACATCACGGCGGTAATATTTGACGACATTCCTGGCGAGTTGGCCTCTACATCTACATGGGACCTTCATATACATCAATAACGTATTGTAACCTAACCTAACCCAACCTATCATCTCGGCGGTAATATTTGACAACATTCCTGACGAGTTGGCCTCTACGTCTCCGTGGGACCTTTATATACATCAATAACGTAATATAACCTAACCTAGCCCAACGTATCATCTCGGTGGTAATATTTGACAACATTCCTGGCGAGTTGGCCTCTACGTCTCCGTGGGACCTTCATATACATCAATAACGTAATATAACATAACCTAACCCAACCTAACACATCGGCGGTAATATTTGACAACATTCCTGGCGAGTTGGCCTCTACGTCACCGTGGGACCTTCATATACATCAATAACGTGATATTACCTAACCTAACCCAACCTAACATCTCGGCACTAATATTTGACAACATTCCTGGCGAGTTGGCCTCTACGTCTCCGTGGGAATTTTATATACATCAATAACGTAATATAACCTAACCTAACCCAACCTAACATCTCGGCTGTAATATTTGACAACATTCCTGGCGAGTTGGCCTCTACCTCTCCGTGGGAATTTTATATACATCAATAACGTAATATAACCTAACCTAACCCAACCTAACATCTCGGCGGTAATATTTGACAACATTCCTGGCTTGTTGGCCTCTATGTTTCCGTGGGACCTTTATATACATCAATAACGTAATATAACCTAACCTAGCCCAACCTATCATATCGGCGGTAAAATTTGACAACATACCTGGCGATTTGGCCTCTACGTCTCCGTGGGGCCTTCATATACATCAATTACGTAATATAACATAACCTAACCCAACCTAACACATCCGCGGTAATATTTTACAACATTCCTGGCGAGTTGGCCTCTACCTCTCCGTGGGACCTTCATATACATCAATAACGTAATTTAACCTAACCTAAACCAACGTATCATCTCGGTGGTAATATTTGACAACATTCCTGGCTTGTTGGCCTCTATGTTTCCGTGGGGCCTTTATATACATCAATAACGTAATATAACCTTATATAACCCAACCTAACCTCTCGGCGCTATTATTTGACAACATTCCTGGCGAGTTGGCCTCTACGTCTCCGTGGGACCTTTATATACATCAGTAACGTAATTTAACCTAACCTAACCCAACCTAACATCTCGGCGGTAATATTTGACGACATTCCTGGCGAGTTGGCCTCTACGTCTCCGTGGGACCTTCATATACATCAATAACGTAATATAACCTAACCTAACCCAACCTATCATCTCGGCGGTAATATTTGAAAACATTCCTGTCGAGTTGGCCTCTACTTTTCCGTGGGACCTTTATATATATCAGTAACGTAATATAACCTAACCTAAACCAACCTAACATCTCGGCACTAATATTTGACCACATTCCTGGCGAGTTGGCCTCTACGTATCCGTGGGACTTCTATATACATCAATAACGTAATTTAACCTAAAATACCCCAACGTAACATCTCGGCTGTAATATTTGACAACATTCCTGGCGAGTTGGCCTCTACCTCTCCGTGGGACCTTCATATACATCAATAACGTAATTTAACCTAACCTAAACCAACGTAACATCTCGGCGGTAATATTTAACAACATTCCTGGCTTGTTGGCCTCTATGTTTCCGTGGGACCTTTATATACATCAATAACGTAATATAACCTAACCTAGCCCAACCTATCATCTCGGCGGTAATATTTAACAACATTCCTGGCGAGTTGGCCTCTACGTCTCCGTGGGACCTTCATATACATTAATAGCGTAATATAACCTAACCTAACCCAACCTAACCTTTCGGCGCTATTATTTGACAACATTCCTGTCGAGTTGGCCTCTACGTCTCCGTGGGACTTTTATATACATCAATAACGTAATATAACCTAACCTAACCCAACGTAACATCTCGGCGGTAATATTTGACAACATTCCTGGCTTGTTGGCCTCTATGTTTCCGTGGGACCTTTATATACATCAGTAACGTAATATAACCTAACCTAGCCCAACGTATCATCTCGGTGGTAATATTTGACAACATTCCTGGCGAGTTGCCCTCTACGTCTCCGTGGGAATTTTATATACATCAATAACGTAATATAACATTACCTAACCCAATCTCACATCACGGCGGTAATATTTGACAACATTCCTGGCGAGTTGGCCTCTACGTCTCCGTGGGACCTTCATATACATCAATAACGTAATATAACCTAACCTAACCCAACCTATCATCTCGGCGGTAATATTTGAAAACATTCCTGTCGAGTTGGCCTCTACTTTTCCGTGGGACCTTT
Organism: Xylocopa violacea; assembly: GCA_963969225.1. Taxonomy (NCBI): domain Eukaryota; kingdom Metazoa; phylum Arthropoda; class Insecta; order Hymenoptera; family Apidae; genus Xylocopa; species Xylocopa violacea. The sequence goes on from CAXAJV010001198.1 coordinate 1,351,591, forward strand.
ATATATATCAGTAACGTAATATAACCTAACCTAACCCAACCTAACATCTCGGCACTAATATTTGACCACATTCCTGGCGAGTTGGCCTCTACGTATCCGTGGGACTTCTATATACATCAATAACGTAATTTAACCTAAAATACCCCAACGTAACATCTCGGCTGTAATATTTGACAACATTCCTGGCTTGTTGGACTCTATGTTTCCGTGGGACCTTTATATACATCAATAACGTAATATAACCTAACCTAACCCAACCTAACATCTCGGCGGTAATATTTGACAACATTCCTGGCGAGTTGGCCTCTACGTCTCCGTGGGACCTTCATATACATCAATAACGTAATATAACCTAACCTAAGCCAACCTATCATCTCGGCGGTAATATTTGAAAACATTCCTGTCGAGTTGGCATCCACGTTTCCGTGGGACCTTTATATATATCAATAACGTAATATAACCTAACCTAGCCCAACCTATCATCTCGGCGGTAATATTTGACAACATTCCTGGCGAGTTGGCCTCTACGTCTCCGCGGGACCTTCATATACATCAATAACGTAATATAACCTAACCTAACCCAACCTAACCTTTCGGCGCTATTATTTGACAACATTCCTGGCGGGTTGGCCTCTACGTCCCCGCAGGGCCTTTATATACATTAATAACGTAATATAACCTAACCTAACCCAACCCAACCTCTCGGCACTCATATTTGACAACATTCCTCGCGAGTTGGCCTCTACGCCTCCGTGAGACCTTCTTATCCATCAACAACGCAATATAACCTAATATAACCCGACCTAACATCTCGGTACTAATATTTGACAACATTCCTGGCGAGTTGGCCTCTACGTCTCCGTGGGAATTTTATATACATCAATACCGTAATATAATCTAACCTAACCCAACCTATCATCTCGGCACTAATATTTGACAACATTCCTGGCGAGTTGGCCTCTACCTCTCCGTGGGACCTTCATATACATCAATAACGTAATTTAACCTAACCTAAACCAACGTAACATCTCGGCGGTAATATTTGACAACATTCCTGGCTTGTTGGCCTCTATGTTTCCGTGGGACCTTTATATACATCAATAACGTAATATAACCTAACCTAGCCCAACGTATCATCTCGGTGGTAATATTTGACAACATTCCTGGCGAGTTGGCCTCTACGTCTCCGTGGGAATTTTATATACATCAATAACGTAATATAACATTACCTAACGCAATCTCACATCACGGCGGTAATATTTGACGACATTCCTGGCGTGTTGGCCTCTACATCTACGTGGGACCTTCATATACATCAATAACGTATTGTAACCTAACCTAACCCAACCTATCATCTCGGCGGTAATATTTGACAACATTCCTGACGAGTTGGCCTCTACGTCTCCGTGGGACCTTTATATACATCAATAACGTAATATAACCTAACCTAGCCCAACGTATCATCTCGGTGGTAATATTTGACAACATTCCTGGCGAGTTGGCCTCTACGTCTCCGTGGGACCTTCATATACATCAATAACGTAATATAACCTAACCTAACCCAACCTAACACATCGGCGGTAATATTTGACAACATTCCTGGCGAGTTGGCCTCTACGTCACCGTGGGACCTTCATATACATCAATAACGTGATATTACCTAACCTAACCCAACCTAACATCTCGGCACTAATATTTGACAACATTCCTGGCGAGTTGGCCTCTACGTCTCCGTGGGAATTTTATATACATCAATAACGTAATATAACCTAACCTAACCCAACCTAACATCTCGGCTGTAATATTTGACAACATTCCTGGCGAGTTGGCCTCTACCTCTCCGTGGGAATTTTATATACATCAATAACGTAATATAACCTAACCTAACCCAACCTAACATCTCGGCGGTAATATTTGACAACATTCCTGGCTTGTTGGCCTCTATGTTTCCGTGGGACCTTTATATACATCAATAACGTAATATAACCTAACCTAGCCCAACCTATCATATCGGCGGTAAAATTTGACAACATACCTGGCGATTTGGCCTCTACGTCTCCGTGGGGCCTTCATATACATCAATTACGTAATATAACATAACCTAACCCAACCTAACACATCCGCGGTGATATTTTACAACATTCCTGGCGAGTTGGCCTCTACCTCTCCGTGGGACCTTCATATACATCAATAACGTAATTTAACCTAACCTAAACCAACGTATCATCTCGGTGGTAATATTTGACAACATTCCTGGCTTGTTGGCCTCTATGTTTCCGTGGGGCCTTTATATACATCAATAACGTAATATAACCTTATATAACCCAACCTAACCTCTCGGCGCTATTATTTGACAACATTCCTGGCGAGTTGGCCTCTACGTCTCCGTGGGGCCTTAATATACATCAATAACGTAATATAACCTAACCTAACCCAACCTAACACATCGGCGGTAATATTTGACAACATTCCTGGCGAGTTGGCCTCTACGTCACCGTGGGACCTTCATATACATCAATAACGTGATATTACCTAACCTAACCCAACCTAACATCTCGGCACTAATATTTGACAACATTCCTGGCGAGTTGGCCTCTATGTTTCCGTGGGACCTTTATATACATCAATAACGTAATATAACCTAACCTAGCCCAACCTATCATCTCGGCGGTAATATTTAACAACATTCCTGGCGAGTTGGCCTCTACGTCTCCGTGGGACCTTCATATACATTAATAGCGTAATATAACCTAACCTAACCCAACCTAACCTTTCGGCGCTATTATTTGACAACATTCCTGTCGAGTTGGCCTCTACGTCTCCGTGGGACTTTTATATACATCAATAACGTAATATAACCTAACCTAACCCAACCTAACGTCTCGGCACTAATATTTGACCACATTCCTGGCGAGTTAGCCTCTACGTCTCCGTGGAACTTCATATACATAAATAACGTAATATAACCTAACCTAACCCAACCTAAGATTTCGGCGCTATAATTTGACAACATTCCTGTCGAGTTGGCCTCTACGTTTCCGTGGGACCTTTATATATATCAGTAACGTTATATAACCTAACCTAACCCAACCTAACATCTCGGCGGTAATATTTGACAAACATTCCTGGCGAGTTGGCCTCTACGTCTCCGTGACACCTTCATATCCATCAATAACGTAATATAACCTAATATAACCCATCCTAACCACTCGGCGCTATTATATGACAATATTCCTGGCGAGTTGGCCTCTACGTCTCCGTGGGACTTTTATATACATCAATAACGTAATTTAACCTAGCTTAACCCAACGTAACATCTCGGCGGTAATATTTTACAACATTCCTGTCGAGTTGGCCTCTACGTTTCCGTGGGACCTCTATATATATCAATAACGTAATATAACCTAACCTAACCCAACCTATCATCTCGGCGGTAATATTTGACAACATTCCAGGCGAGTTGGGCTCTACGTCTCCGTGGGACTTTTATATACATCAATAACGTAATTTAACCTAAAATACCCCAACGTAACATCTCGGCTGTAATACTTGACAACATTCCTGGCTTGTTGGCCTCTATGTTTCCGTGGGACCTTTATATACATCAATAACGTAATATAACCTAACCTAACCCAACCTAACATCTCGGCGGCAATATTTGACAACATTCCTGGCGAGTTGGCCTCTACGTCTCCGTGGGGCCTGCATATACATCAATAACGTAATATAACCTAACCTAACCCAACCCAACTTCTCGGCACTAATATTTGACAACATTCCTGGCGAGTTAGCCTCTACGTCTCCGTGGAACTTCATATACATCAATAACGTAATATAACGTAACCTAACCCAACCTAAGATTTCGGCGCTATTATTTGAGAACATTCCTGTCGAGTTGGCCTCTACGTCTCCGTTGGACCTTTATATACATCAATAACGTAATATAACCTAACCTAATCCAACCTAACATCTCGGCGGTAATATTTGACAACATTCCTGGCGAGTTGGCCTCTACGTCTCCGTGACACCTTCATATCCATCAATAACGTAATATAACCTAATATAACCCAACCTAACCACTCGGCGCTATTATATGACAATATTCCTGGCGAGTTGGCCTCTACGTCTCCGTGGGCCCTTCATATACATCAATAACGTAATATAACCTAACCTAACCCAACCTAATACATCGGCGGTAATATTTGACAACATTCCTGGCGAGTTGGCCTCTGCGTCACCGTGGGACCTTCATATACATCAATAACGTAATATTACCTAATCTAACCCAACCTAACATCTCGGCACTAATATTTGACAACATTCCTGGCGAGTTGGCCTCCACTCCTCCGTGGGACCTTCATATACATCAATAACGTAATTTAACCTAACCCAAACCAACGTAACATCTCGGCGGTAATATATGACAACATTCCTGGCGAGTTAGCCTCTACGTCTCCGTAGGAATTTTATGTACATCAATAACGTAATATAACCTAACCTAACCCAACCTAACATCTCGGCGGTAATATTTGACAACATTCCTGGCGAATTGGCCTCTACGTCTGCGTGGGGCCTTCATATACATCAATAACGTAATATAACCTAACCTAACCCAACCTATCATCTCGGCGGTAATATTTGACAACATTCCTGGCGAGTTGGCCTCTACGTCTCCGTGGGGCCTTCATATACATCAATAACGTAATATAACCTTACATAACCCAACCTAACATTTCGGCGCTATTATTTGACAACATTCCTGGCGGGTTGGCATCTACGTTTCCGTGGGGCCTTTATATACATCAATAACGTAATATAACCTTATATAACCCGACCTAACCTTTCGGCGTTATTATTTGACAACATTCCTGGCGAGTTGGCATCTACGTCTCTGTGGGGCTTTTATATACATCAATAACGTAATATAACCTAACCTAACCCAACCCAACTTCTCGGCACTAATATTTGACAACATTTCCGGCGAGTTAGCCTCTACGTCTCCGTGGAACTTCATATACATCAATAACGTAATATAACCTAACCTAACCCAACCTAAGATTTCGGCGCTATTATTTGACAGCATTCCTGTCGAGTTGGCCTCTACGTCTCCGTTGGACTTTTATATACATCAATAGCGTAATATAACCTAACCTAACCCAACCTAATATCTCGGTACTAATATTTTACATCATTCCTGGCGAGTTGGCCTCTACGTCTCCGTGGGACCTTTATATACATCAATAACGTAATATAACCTAACCTAACCCAACCTATCATCTCGGCACTAATATTTGACAACATTCCTGGCGAGTTGGCCTCTACCTCTCCGTGGGACCTTCATATACATCAATAACGTAATTTAACCTAACCTAAACCAACTTAACATCTCGGCGGTAATATTTGACAACATTCCTGGCTTGTTGGCCTCTATGTTTCCGTGGGACCTTTATATACATCAATAACGTAATATAACCTATCCTAGCCCAACGTATCATCTCGGTGGTAATATTTGACAACATTCCTGGCGAGTTGGCCTCTACGTCTCCGTGGGAATTTTATATACATCAATAACGTAATATAACATTACCTAACGCAATCTCACATCACGGCGGTAATATTTGACGACATTCCTGGCGAGTTGGCCTCTACATCTACGTGGGACCTTCATATACATCAATAACGTATTGTAACCTAACCTAACCCAACCTATCATCTCGGCGGTAATATTTGACAACATTCCTGACGAGTTGGCCTCTACGTCTCCGTGGGACCTTTATATACATCAATAACGTAATATAACCTAACCTAGCCCAACGTATCATCTCGGTGGTAATATTTGACAACATTCCTGGCGAGTTGGCCTCTACGTCTCCGTGGGACCTTCATATACATCAATAACGTAATATAACATAACCTAACCCAACCTAACACATCGGCGGTAATATTTGACAACATTCCTGGCGAGTTGGCCTCTACGTCACCGTGGGACCTTCATATACATCAATAACGTGATATTACCTAACCTAACCCAACCTAACATCTCGGCACTAATATTTGACAACATTCCTGGCGAGTTGGCCTCTACGTCTCCGTGGGAATTTTATATACATCAATAACGTAATATAACCTAACCTAACGCAACCTAACATCTCGGCTGTAATATTTGACAACATTCCTGGCGAGTTGGCCTCTACCTCTCCGTGGGAATTTTATATACATCAATAACGTAATATAACCTAACCTAACCCAACCTAACATCTCGGCGGTAATATTTGACAACATTCCTGGCTTGTTGGCCTCTATGTTTCCGTGGGACCTTTATATACATCAATAACGTAATATAACCTAACCTAGCCCAACCTATCATATCGGCGGTAAAATTTGACAACATACCTGGCGATTTGGCCTCTACGTCTCCGTGGGGCCTTCATATACATCAATTACGTAATATAACATAACCTAACCCAACCTAACACATCCGCGGTAATATTTTACAACATTCCTGGCGAGTTGGCCTCTACCTCTCCGTGGGACCTTCATATACATCAATAACGTAATTTAACCTAACCTAAACCAACGTATCATCTCGGTGGTAATATTTGACAACATTCCTGGCTTGTTGGCCTCTATGTTTCCGTGGGGCCTTTATATACATCAATAACGTAATATAACCTTATATAACCCAACCTAACCTCTCGGCGCTATTATTTGACAACATTCCTGGCGAGTTGGCCTCTACGTCTCCGTGGGACCTTTATATACATCAGTAACGTAATTTAACCTAACCTAAACCAACGTATCATCTCGGTGGTAATATTTGACAACATTCCTGGCTTGTTGGCCTCTATGTTTCCGTGGGACCTTTATATACATCAATAACGTAATATAACCTAACCTAACCCAACCTAACATCTCGGCGGCAATATTTGACAACATTCCTGGCGAGTTGGCCTCTACGTCTCCGTGGGGCCTTCATATACATCAATAACGTAATATAACCTAACCTAACCCAACCCAACTTCTCGGCACTAATATTTGACAACATTCCTGGCGAGTTAGCCTCTACGTCTCCGTGGAACTTCATATACATCAATAACGTAATATAACGTAACCTAACCCAACCTAAGATTTCGGCGCTATTATTTGAGAACATTCCTGTCGAGTTGGCCTCTACGTCTCCGTTGGACCTTTATATACATCAATAACGTAATATAACCTAACCTAATCCAACCTAACATCTCGGCGGTAATATTTGACAACATTCCTGGCGAGTTGGCCTCTACGTCTCCGTGACACCTTCATATCCATCAATAACGTAATATAACCTAATATAACCCAACCTAACCACTCGGCGCTATTATATGACAATATTCCTGGCGAGTTGGCCTCTACGTCTCCGTGGGCCCTTCATATACATCAATAACGTAATATAACCTAACCTAACCCAACCTAATACATCGGCGGTAATATTTGACAACATTCCTGGCGAGTTGGCCTCTGCGTCACCGTGGGACCTTCATATACATCAATAACGTAATATTACCTAATCTAACCCAACCTAACATCTCGGCACTAATATTTGACAACATTCCTGGCGAGTTGGCCTCCACTCCTCCGTGGGACCTTCATATACATCAATAACGTAATTTAACCTAACCCAAACCAACGTAACATCTCGGCGGTAATATTTGACAACATTCCTGGCGAGTTAGCCTCTACGTCTCCGTAGGAATTTTATGTACATCAATAACGTAATATAACCTAACCTAACCCAACCTAACATCTCGGCGGTAATATTTGACAACATTCCTGGCGAATTGGCCTCTACGTCTGCGTGGGGCCTTCATATACATCAATAACGTAATATAACCTAACCTAACCCAACCTATCATCTCGGCGGTAATATTTGACAACATTCCTGGCGAGTTGGCCTCTACGTCTCCGTGGGGCCTTCATATACATCAATAACGTAATATAACCTTACATAACCCAACCTAACATTTCGGCGCTATTATTTGACAACATTCCTGGCGGGTTGGCATCTACGTTTCCGTGGGGCCTTTATATACATCAATAACGTAATATAACCTTATATAACCCGACCTAACCTTTCGGCGTTATTATTTGACAACATTCCTGGCGAGTTGGCATCTACGTCTCTGTGGGGCTTTTATATACATCAATAACGTAATATAACCTAACCTAACCCAACCCAACTTCTCGGCACTAATATTTGACAACATTTCTGGCGAGTTAGCCTCTACGTCTCCGTGGAACTTCATATACATCAATAACGTAATATAACCTAACCTAACCCAACCTAAGATTTCGGCGCTATTATTTGACAGCATTCCTGTCGAGTTGGCCTCTACGTCTCCGTTGGACTTTTATATACATCAATAGCGTAATATAACCTAACCTAACCCAACCTAATATCTCGGTACTAATATTTTACATCATTCCTGGCGAGTTGGCCTCTACGTCTCCGTGGGACCTTTATATACATCAATAACGTAATATTACCTAATCTAACCCAACCTAACATCTCGGCACTAATATTTGACAACATTCCTGGCGAGTTGGCCTCCACTCCTCCGTGGGACCTTCATATACATCAATAACGTAATTTAACCTAACCCAAACCAACGTAACATCTCGGCGGTAATATTTGACAACATTCCTGGCGAGTTAGCCTCTACGTCTCCGTAGGAATTTTATGTACATCAATAACGTAATATAACCTAACCTAACCCAACCTAACATCTCGGCGGTAATATTTGACAACATTCCTGGCGAGTTGGCCTCTACGTCTCCGTGGGGCCTTCATATACATCAATAACGTAATATAACCTTACATAACCCAACCTAACATTTCGGCGCTATTATTTGACAACATTCCTGGCGGGTTGGCATCTACGTTTCCGTGGGGCCTTTATATACATCAATAACGTAATATAACCTTATATAACCCGACCTAACCTTTCGGCGTTATTATTTGACAACATTCCTGGCGAGTTGGCATCTACGTCTCTGTGGGGCTTTTATATACATCAATAACGTAATATAACCTAACCTAACCCAACCCAACTTCTCGGCACTAATATTTGACAACATTTCTGGCGAGTTAGCCTCTACGTCTCCGTGGAACTTCATATACATCAATAACGTAATATAACCTAACCTAACCCAACCTAAGATTTCGGCGCTATTATTTGACAGCATTCCTGTCGAGTTGGCCTCTACGTCTCCGTTGGACTTTTATATACATCAATAGCGTAATATAACCTAACCTAACCCAACCTAATATCTCGGTACTAATATTTTACATCATTCCTGGCGAGTTGGCCTCTACGTCTCCGTGGGACCTTTATATACATCAATAACGTAATATAACCTAACCTAACCCAACCTAACATCTCGGTACTAATATTTGACAACATTCCTGGCGAGTTGGCCTCTACGTCTCCGTGGGAATTTTATATACATCAATAACGTAATATAATCTAACCTAACCCAACCTATCATCTCGGCACTAATATTTGACAACATTCCTGGCGAGTTGGCCTCTACCTCTCCGTGGGACCTTCATATACATCAATAACGTAATTTAACCTAACCTAAACCAACGTAACATCTCGGCGGTAATATTTGACAACATTCCTGGCTTGTTGGCCTCTATGTTTCCGTGGGACCTTTATATACATCAATAACGTAATATAACCTAACCTAGCCCAACGTATCATCTCGGTGGTAATATTTGACAACATTCCTGGCGAGTTGGCCTCTACGTCTCCGTGGGAATTTTATATACATCAATAACGTAATATAACATTACCTAACGCAATCTCACATCACGGCGGTAATATTTGACGACATTCCTGGCGAGTTGGCCTCTACATCTACGTGGGACCTTCATATACATCAATAACGTATTGTAACCTAACCTAACCCAACCTATCATCTCGGCGGTAATATTTGACAACATTCCTGACGAGTTGGCCTCTACGTCTCCGTGGGACCTTTATATACATCAATAACGTAATATAACCTAACCTAGCCCAACGTATCATCTCGGTGGTAATATTTGACAACATTCCTGGCGAGTTGGCCTCTACGTCTCCGTGGGACCTTCATATACATCAATAACGTAATATAACATAACCTAACCCAACCTAACACATCGGCGGTAATATTTGACAACATTCCTGGCGAGTTGGCCTCTACGTCACCGTGGGACCTTCATATACATCAATAACGTGATATTACCTAACCTAACCCAACCTAACATCTCGGCACTAATATTTGACAACATTCCTGGCGAGTTGGCCTCTACGTCTCCGTGGGAATTTTATATACATCAATAACGTAATATAACCTAACCTAACGCAACCTAACATCTCGGCTGTAATATTTGACAACATTCCTGGCGAGTTGGCCTCTACCTCTCCGTGGGAATTTTATATACATCAATAACGTAATATAACCTAACCTAACCCAACCTAACATCTCGGCGGTAATATTTGACAACATTCCTGGCTTGTTGGCCTCTATGTTTCCGTGGGACCTTTATATACATCAATAACGTAATATAACCTAACCTAGCCCAACCTATCATATCGGCGGTAAAATTTGACAACATACCTGGCGATTTGGCCTCTACGTCTCCGTGGGGCCTTCATATACATCAATTACGTAATATAACATAACCTAACCCAACCTAACACATCCGCGGTAATATTTTACAACATTCCTGGCGAGTTGGCCTCTACCTCTCCGTGGGACCTTCATATACATCAATAACGTAATTTAACCTAACCTAAACCAACGTAACATCTCGGCGGCAATATTTGACAACATTCCTGGCTTGTTGGCCTCTATGTTTCCGTGGGACCTTTATATACATCAATAACGTAATATAACCTAACCTAGCCCAACGTATCATCTCGGTGGTAATATTTGACAACATTCCTGGCGAGTTGGCCTCTACGTCTCCGTGGGAATTTTATATACATCAATAACGTAATATAACATTACCTAACGCAATCTCACATCACGGCGGTAATATTTGACGACATTCCTGGCGAGTTGGCCTCTACATCTACGTGGGACCTTCATATACATCAATAACGTATTGTAACCTAACCTAACCCAACCTATCATCTCGGCGGTAATATTTGACAACATTCCTGACGAGTTGGCCTCTACGTCTCCGTGGGACCTTTATATACATCAATAACGTAATATAACCTAACCTAGCCCAACGTATCATCTCGGTGGTAATATTTGACAACATTCCTGGCGAGTTGGCCTCTACGTCTCCGTGGGACCTTCATATACATCAATAACGTAATATAACCTAACCTAACCCAACCTAACACATCGGCGGTAATATTTGACAACATTCCTGGCGAGTTGGCCTCTACGTCACCGTGGGACCTTCATATACATCAATAACGTGATATTACCTAACCTAACCCAACCTAACATCTCGGCACTAATATTTGACAACATTCCTGGCGAGTTGGCCTCTACGTCTCCGTGGGAATTTTATATACATCAATAACGTAATATAACCTAACCTAACCCAACCTAACATCTCGGCTGTAATATTTGACAACATTCCTGGCGAGTTGGCCTCTACCTCTCCGTGGGAATTTTATATACATCAATAACGTAATATAACCTAACCTAACCCAACCTAACATCTCGGCGGTAATATTTGACAACATTCCTGGCTTGTTGGCCTCTATGTTTCCGTGGGACCTTTATATACATCAATAACGTAATATAACCTAACCTAGCCCAACCTATCATATCGGCGGTAAAATTTGACAACATACCTGGCGATTTGGCCTCTACGTCTCCGTGGGGCCTTCATATACATCAATTACGTAATATAACATAACCTAACCCAACCTAACACATCCGCGGTAATATTTTACAACATTCCTGGCGAGTTGGCCTCTACCTCTCCGTGGGACCTTCATATACATCAATAACGTAATTTAACCTAACCTAAACCAACGTATCATCTCGGTGGTAATATTTGACAACATTCCTGGCTTGTTGGCCTCTATGTTTCCGTGGGGCCTTTATATACATCAATAACGTAATATAACCTTATATAACCCAACCTAACCTCTCGGCGCTATTATTTGACAACATTCCTGGCGAGTTGGCCTCTACGTCTCCGTGGGACCTTTATATACATCAGTAACGTAATTTAACCTAACCTAACCCAACCTAACATCTCGGCGGTAATATTTGACGACATTCCTGGCGAGTTGGCCTCTACGTCTCCGTGGGACCTTCATATACATCAATAACGTAATATAACCTAACCTAACCCAACCTATCATCTCGGCGGTAATATTTGAAAACATTCCTGTCGAGTTGGCCTCTACTTTTCCGTGGGTCCTTTATATATATCAGTAACGTAATATAACCTAACCTAACCCAACCTAACATCTCGGCGGTAATATTTGACAACATTCCTGGCGAGTTGGCCTCTACGTCTCCGTGGGACCTTCACATATATCAATAACGTAATATAACCTAAACTAACCCAACCTAACCTTTCGGCGCTATTATTTGACAACATTCCTGGCGGGTTGGCCTCTACGTCTCCGCGGGGCCTTTATATACATCAATAAAGTAATATAACCTAATATAACCCAACCTAACCAGTCGGCGCTATTATGTGACAACATTCCTGGCGAGTTGGCATCTACGTGTCCGTGGGACCTTCACATATATCAATAACGTAATATAACCTAAACTAACCCAACCTAACCTTTCGGCGCTATTATTTGACAACATTCCTGGCGGGTTGGCCTCTACGTCTCCGCGGGGCCTTTATATACATCAATAACGTAATATAACCTAACCTAACCCAACCCAACCTCTCGGCACTCATATTTGACAACATTCCTGGGGAGTTGGCCTCTACGTCTCCGTGGGACATTCATATACATCAACAACGTAATATAACCTAACCTAACCCAACCTCACCTTTCGGCGCTATTATTCGAGAACATTCCTGACGAGTTGGCCTCTACGTCTCCGTGGGACTTTTATATACATCAATAACGTAATATAATCTAACCTAACCCAACCTATCAACTCGGCGGTAATATTTGACAACATTCCTGGCCAGTTGGCCCCTACGTTTGCGTGGGGCCTTAATATACATCAATAACGTAGTATAACCTAACCTAGCCCAACCTATCATCTCGGGCGGTAATATTTGACAGCATTCCTGGCGAGTTGGCCTCTACGTCTCCGTGGGAATTTTATATACATCAATAACGTAATATAACCTAACCTAACCCAACCTAACATCTCGGCACTAATATTTGACAACATTCCTGGCGAGTTGGCCTCTACGTCTCCGTGGGGCCTTAATATACATCAATAACGTAATATAACCTAACCTAGCCCAACCTATCATCTCGGGCGGTAATATTTGACAATATTCCTGGCGAGTTGGCCTCTACGTCTCCGTGGGAATTTTATATACATCAATAACGTAATATAACATAACCTAACCCAACCTAACATCTCGGCACTAATATTTCACAACATTCCTAGCGAGTTGGCCTCTACCTCTCCGTGGGACCTTCATATGAATCAATAACGTAATTTAACATAACCTGAACCAACGTAACATCTCGGCGGTAATATTTGACAACATTCCTGGCTTGTTGGCCTCTATGTTTCCGTGGGACCTTTATATACATCAATAACGTAATATAACCTAACCTAGCCCAACCTATCATCTCGGCGGTAATATTTGACAACATTCCTGGCGAGTTGCCCTCTACGTCTCCGTGGGAATTTTATATACATCAATAACGTAATATAACATTACCTAACCCAATCTCACATCACGGCGGTAATATTTGACGACATTCCTGGCGAGTTGGCCTCTACATCTACGTGGGACCTTCATATACATCAATAACGTATTGTAACCTAACCTAACCCAACCTATCATCTCGGCGGTAATATTTGACAACATTCCTGACGAGTTGGCCTCTACGTCTCCGTGGGACCTTTATATACATCAATAACGTAATATAACCTAACCTAGCCCAACGTATCATCTCGGTGGTAATATTTGACAACATTCCTGGCGAGTTGGCCTCTACGTCTCCGTGGGGCCTTAATATACATCAATAACGTAATATAACCTAACCTAACCCAACCTAACACATCGGCGGTAATATTTGACAACATTCCTGGCGAGTTGGCCTCTACGTCACCGTGGGACCTTCATATACATCAATAACGTGATATTACCTAACCTAACCAACCTAACATCTCGGCACTAATATTTCACAACATTCCTGGCGAGTTGGCCTCTACCTCTCCGTGGGACCTTCATATACATCAATAACGTAATTTAACCTAACCTAAACCAACGTTACATCTCGGCGGTAATATTTAACAACATTCCTGGCTTGTTGGCCTCTATGTTTCCGTGGGACCTTTATATACATCAATAACGTAATATAACCTAACCTAGCCCAACCTAACATCTCGGCACTAATATTTCACAACATTCCTGGCGAGTTGGCCTCTACCTCTCCGTGGGACCTTCATATACATCAATAACGTAATTTAACCTAACCTAAACCAACGTTACATCTCGGCGGTAATATTTAACAACATTCCTGGCTTGTTGGCCTCTATGTTTCCGTGGGACCTTTATATACATCAATAACGTAATATAACCTAACCTAGCCCAACCTATCATCTCGGCGGTAATATTTAACAACATTCCTGGCGAGTTGGCCTCTACGTCTCCGTGGGACCTTCATATACATTAATAGCGTAATATAACCTAACCTAACCCAACCTAACCTTTCGGCGCTATTATTTGACAACATTCCTGTCGAGTTGGCCTCTACGTCTCCGTGGGACTTTTATATACATCAATAACGTAATATAACCTAACCTAAACCAACCTAACATCTCGGCGGTAATATTTGACAACATTCCTGGCGAGTTGGCCTCTACGTCTCCGTGGGGCCTTCATATACATCAATAACGTAATATAACCTAACCTAACCCAACCCAAATTCTCGGCACTAATATTTGACAACATTCCTGGCGAGTTAGCCTCTACGTCTCCGTGGAACTTCATATACATCAATAACGTAATATAACGTAACCTAACCCAACCTAAGATTTCGGCGCTATTATTTGAGAACATTCCTGTCGAGTTGGCCTCTACGTCTCCGTGGGACCTTTATGTACATCAATAACGTAATATAACCTAACCTAACCCAACCTAACATCTCGGCGGTAATATTTGACAACATTCCTGGCGAGTTGGCCTCTACGTCTCCGTGACACCTTCATATCCATCAATAACGTAATATAACCTAATATAACCCAACCTAACCACTCGGCGCTATTATATGACAATATTCCTGGCGAGTTGGCCTCTACGTCTCCGTGGGCCCTTCATATACATCAATAACGTAATATAACCTAACCTAACCCAACCTAATACATCGGCGGTAATATTTGACAACATTACTGGCGAGTTGGCCTATACGTCACCGTGGGACCTTCATATACATCAATAACGTAATATTACCTAACCTAACCCAACCTAACATCTCGGCGGTAATATTTGACAACATTCCTGGCGAGTTAGCCTCTACGTCTCCGTGGGAATTTTATATACATCAATAACGTAATATAACCTAACCTAACCCAACCTAACATCTCGGCGGTAATATTTGACAACATTCCTGGTGAATTGGCCTCTACGTCTCCGTGGGGCCTTCATATACATCAATAACGTAATATAACCTAACCTAACCCAACCTAACCTTTCGTCGCTATTATTTGACAACATTCCTGTCGAGTTGGCCTCTACGTCTCCGTGGGACTTTTATATACATCAATAACGTAATATAACCTAACCTAACCCAACCTAATATCTCGGTACTAATATTTGACAACATTCCTGGCGAGTTGGCCTCTACGTCTCCGTGGGAATTTTATATACATCAATAACGTAATATAACCTAACCTAACCCAACCTAACATCTCGGCTGTAATATTTGACAACATTCCTGGCGAGTTGGCATCTACCTCTCCGTCGGAATTTTATATACATCAATAACGTAATATAACCTAACCTAACCCAACCTAACATCTCGGCGGTAATATTTGACAACATTCCTGGCTTGTTGGCCTCTATGTTTCCGTGGGACCTTTATATACATCAATAACGTAATATAACCTAACCTAGCCCAACCTATCATATCGGCGGTAAAATTTGACAACATACCTGGCGATTTGGCCTCTACGTCTCCGTGGGGCCTTCATATACATCAATTACGTAATATAACATAACCTAACCCAACCTAACACATCCGCGGTAATATTTGACAACATTCCTGGCGTGTTGGCCTCTACCTCTCCGTGGGACCTTCATATACATCAATAACGTAATTTAACCTAACCTAAACCAACGTATCATCTCGGCGGTAATATTTGACAACATTCCTGGCTTGTTGGCCTCTATGTTTCCGTGGGGCCTTTATATACATCAATAACGTAATATAACCTTATATAACCCAACCTAACCTCTCGGCGCTATTATTTGACAACATTCCTGGCGAGTTGGCCTCTACGTCTCCGTGGGACCGTTATATACATCAATAACGTAATTTAACCTAACCTAACCCAACCTAACATCTCGGCGGTAATATTTGACGACATTCCTGGCGAGTTGGCCTCTACGTCTCCGTGGGACCTTCATATACATCAATAACGTAATATAACCTCACCTAACCCAACCTATCATCTCGGCGGTAATATTTGAAAACATTCCTGTCGAGTTGGCCTCTACTTTTCCGTGGGACCTTTATATATATCAGTAACATAATATAACCTAACCTAACCCAACCTAATATCTCGGCGGTAATATTTGACAACATTCCTGGCGAGTTGGCCTCTACGTCTCCGTGGGGCCTTCACATATATCAATAACGTAATATAACCTAAACTAACCCAACCTAACCTTTCGGCGCTATTATTTGACAACATTCCTGGCGGGTTGGCCTCTACGTCTCCGCGGGGCCTTTATATATATCAATAAAGTAATATAACCTAATATAACCCAACCTAACCAGTCGGCGCTATTATGTGACAACATTCCTGGCGAGTTGGCATCTACGTGTCCGTGGGACCTTCACATATATCAATAACGTAATATAACCTAAACTAACCCAACCTAACCTTTCGGCGCTATTATTTGACAACATTCCTGGCGGGTTGGCCTCTACGTCTCCGCGGGGCCTTTATATACATCAATAACGTAATATAACCTAACCTAACCCAACCCAACCTCTCGGCACTCATATTTGACAACATTCCTGGCGAGTTGGCCTCTACGTCTCCGTGGGACCTTTATGTACATCAATAACGTAATATAACCTAACCTAACCCAACCTAACATCTCGGCGGTAATATTTGACAACATTCCTGGCGAGTTGGCCTCTACGTCTCCGTGACACCTTCATATCCATCAATAACGTAATATAACCTAATATAACCCAACCTAACCACTCGGCGCTATTATATGACAATATTCCTGGCGAGTTGGCCTCTACGTCTCCGTGGGCCCTTCATATACATCAATAACGTAATATAACCTAACCTAACCCAACCTAATACATCGGCGGTAATATTTGACAACATTACTGGCGAGTTGGCCTCTACGTCACCGTGGGACCTTCATATACATCAATAACGTAATATTACCTAACCTAACCCAACCTAACATCTCGGCACTAATATTTGACAACATTCCTGGCGAGTTGGCCTCTACCTCTCCGTGGGACCTTCATATACATCAATAACGTAATTTAACCTAACCCAAACCAACGTAACATCTCGGCGGTAATATTTGACAACATTCCTGGCGAGTTAGCCTCTACGTCTCCGTGGGAATTTTATATACATCAATAACGTAATATAACCTAACCTAACCCAACCTAACATCTCGGCGGTAATATTTGACAACATTCCTGGCGAGTTGGCCTCTACGTCTCCGTGGGGCCTTCATATACATCAATAACGTAATATAACCTAACCTAACCCAACCCAAATTCTCGGCACTAATATTTGACAACATTCCTGGCGAGTTAGCCTCTACGTCTCCGTGGAACTTCATATACATCAATAACGTAATATAACGTAACCTAACCCAACCTAAGATTTCGGCGCTATTATTTGAGAACATTCCTGTCGAGTTGGCCTCTACGTCTCCGTGGGACCTTTATGTACATCAATAACGTAATATAACCTAACCTAACCCAACCTAACATCTCGGCGGTAATATTTGACAACATTCCTGGCGAGTTGGCCTCTACGTCTCCGTGACACCTTCATATCCATCAATAACGTAATATAACCTAATATAACCCAACCTAACCACTCGGCGCTATTATATGACAATATTCCTGGCGAGTTGGCCTCTACGTCTCCGTGGGCCCTTCATATACATCAATAACGTAATATAACCTAACCTAACCCAACCTAATACATCGGCGGTAATATTTGACAACATTACTGGCGAGTTGGCCTATACGTCACCGTGGGACCTTCATATACATCAATAACGTAATATTACCTAACCTAACCCAACCTAACATCTCGGCGGTAATATTTGACAACATTCCTGGCGAGTTAGCCTCTACGTCTCCGTGGGAATTTTATATACATCAATAACGTAATATAACCTAACCTAACCCAACCTAACATCTCGGCGGTAATATTTGACAACATTCCTGGTGAATTGGCCTCTACGTCTCCGTGGGGCCTTCATATACATCAATAACGTAATATAACCTAACCTAACCCAACCTAACCTTTCGTCGCTATTATTTGACAACATTCCTGTCGAGTTGGCCTCTACGTCTCCGTGGGACTTTTATATACATCAATAACGTAATATAACCTAACCTAACCCAACCTAATATCTCGGTACTAATATTTGACAACATTCCTGGCGAGTTGGCCTCTACGTCTCCGTGGGAATTTTATATACATCAATAACGTAATATAACCTAACCTAACCCAACCTAACATCTCGGCTGTAATATTTGACAACATTCCTGGCGAGTTGGCATCTACCTCTCCGTCGGAATTTTATATACATCAATAACGTAATATAACCTACCCTAACCCAACCTAACATCTCGGCGGTAATATTTGACAACATTCCTGGCTTGTTGGCCTCTATGTTTCCGTGGGACCTTTATATACATCAATAACGTAATATAACCTAACCTAGCCCAACCTATCATATCGGCGGTAAAATTTGACAACATACCTGGCGATTTGGCCTCTACGTCTCCGTAGGGCCTTCATATACATCAATTACGTAATATAACATAACCTAACCCAACCTAACACATCCGCGGTAATATTTGACAACATTCCTGGCGTGTTGGCCTCTACCTCTCCGTGGGACCTTCATATACATCAATAACGTAATTTAACCTAACCTAAACCAACGTATCATCTCGGCGGTAATATTTGACAACATTCCTGGCTTGTTGGCCTCTACGTCTCCGTGGGACCTTCATATACATCAATAACGTAATATAACCCCACCTAACCCAACCTATCATCTCGGCGGTAATATTTGAAAACATTCCTGTCGAGTTGGCCTCTACTTTTCCGTGGGACCTTTATATATATCAGTAACGTAATATAACCTAACCTAACCCAACCTAATATCTCGGCGGTAATATTTGACAACATTCCTGGCGAGTTGGCCTCTACGTCTCCGTGGGGCCTTCACATATATCAATAACGTAATATAACCTAAACTAACCCAACCTAACCTTTCGGCGCTATTATTTGACAACATTCCTGGCGGGTTGGCCTCTACGTCTCCGCGGGGCCTTTATATATATCAATAAAGTAATATAACCTAATATAACCCAACCTAACCAGTCGGCGCTATTATGTGACAACATTCCTGGCGAGTTGGCATCTACGTGTCCGTGGGACCTTCACATATATCAATAACGTAATATAACCTAAACTAACCCAACCTAACCTTTCGGCGCTATTATTTGACAACATTCCTGGCGGGTTGGCCTCTACGTCTCCGCGGGGCCTTTATATACATCAATAACGTAATATAACCTAACCTAACCCAACCCAACCTCTCGGCACTCATATTTGACAACATTCCTGGCGAGTTGGCCTCTACGTCTCCGTGGGACCTTTATGTACATCAATAACGTAATATAACCTAACCTAACCCAACCTAACATCTCGGCGGTAATATTTGACAACATTCCTGGCGAGTTGGCCTCTACGTCTCCGTGACACCTTCATATCCATCAATAACGTAATATAACCTAATATAACCCAACCTAACCACTCGGCGCTATTATATGACAATATTCCTGGCGAGTTGGCCTCTACGTCTCCGTGGGCCCTTCATATACATCAATAACGTAATATAACCTAACCTAACCCAACCTAATACATCGGCGGTAATATTTGACAACATTACTGGCGAGTTGGCCTCTACGTCACCGTGGGACCTTCATATACATCAATAACGTAATATTACCTAACCTAACCCAACCTAACATCTCGGCACTAATATTTGACAACATTCCTGGCGAGTTGGCCTCTACCTCTCCGTGGGACCTTCATATACATCAATAACGTAATTTAACCTAACCCAAACCAACGTAACATCTCGGCGGTAATATTTGACAACATTCCTGGCGAGTTAGCCTCTACGTCTCCGTGGGAATTTTATATACATCAATAACGTAATATAACCTAACCTAACCCAACCTAACATCTCGGCGGTAATATTTGACAACATTCCTGGCGAGTTGGCCTCTACGTCTCCGTGGGAATTTTATATACATCAATAACGTAATATAATATTACCTAACCCAATCTCACATCACGGCGGTAATATTTGACGACATTCCTGGCGAGTTGGCCTCTACATCTACGTGGGACCTTCATATACATCAATAACGTATTGTAACCTAACCTAACCCAACCTATCATCTCGGCGGTAATATTTGACAACATTCCTGACGAGTTGGCCTCTACGTCTCCGTGGGGCCTTCATATACATCAATTACGTAATATAACATAACCTAACCCAACCTAACACATCCGCGGTAATATTTGACAACATTCCTGGCGAGTTGGCCTCTACCTCTCCGTGGGACCTTCATATACATCAATAACGTAATTTAACCTAACCTAAACCAACGTATCATCTCGGCGGTAATATTTGACAACATTCCTGGCTTGTTGGCCTCTATGTTTCCGTGGGGCCTTTATATACATCAATAACGTAATATAACCTTATATAACCCAACCTAACCTCTCGGCGCTATTATTTGACAACATTCCTGGCGAGTTGGCCTCTACGTCTCCGTGGGACCTTTATATACATCAATAACGTAATTTAACCTAACCTAACCCAACCTAACATCTCGGCGGTAATATTTGACGACATTCCTGGCGAGTTGGCCTCTACATCTCCGTGGGACCTTCATATACATCAATAACGTAATATAACCTAACCTAACCCAACCTATCATCTCGGCGGTAATATTTGAAAACATTCCTGTCGAGTTGGCCTCTACTTTTCCGTGGGACCTTTATATATATCAGTAACGTAATATAACCTAACCTAACCCAACCTAACATCTCGGCGGTAATATTTGACAACATTCCTGGCGAGTTGGCCTCTACGTCTCCGCGGGGCCTTTATATACATCAATAACGTAATATAACCTAACCTAACCCAACCCAACCTCTCGGCACTCATATTTGACAACATTCCTGGCGAGTTGGCCTCTACGTCTTCGTGGGACATTCATATACATCAACAACGTAATATAACCTAACCTAACCCAACCTAACCTTTCGGCGCTATTATTCGTCAACATTCCTGTCGAGTTGGCCTCTACGTCTCCGTGGGACTTTTATATACATCAATAGCGTAATATAACCTAACCTAACCCAACCTAATATCTCGGTACTAATATTTGAAAACATTCCTGGCGAGTAGGCCTCTACGTCTCCGTGGGAATTTTATATACATCAATAACGTAATATAACCTAACCTAACCCAACGTAACATCTCGGCGGTAATATTTGACGACATTCCTGGCTTATTGGTCTCATGGTTTCCGTGGGAGTTTTATATACATCAATAGCGTAATATAACCTAACCTAACCCAACCTAACATCTCGGTACTAATATTCGACAACATTCCTGGCGAGTTGGCCTCTACGTCTCCGTGAGACCTTCATATCCATCAATAACGTAATATAACCTAATATAACCCGACCTAGCCACTCGGCGCTATTATGTGACAACATTCCTGGCGAGTTGGCCTCTACGTCTCCGTGGGGCCTTCATATACATCAATAACGTAATATAACCTAACCTAACCCAACCCAAATTCTCGGCACTAATATTTGACAACATTCCTGGCGAGTTAGCCTATACGTCTCCGTGGGACCTTCATATACATCAATAACGTAATTTAACCTAACCCAAACCAACGTAACATCTCGGCGGTAATATTTGACAACATTCCTGGCGAGTTAGCCTCTACGTCTCCGTGGGAATTTTATATACTTCAATAACGTAATATAACCTAACCTAACCCAACCTAACATCTCGGCGGTAATATTTGACAACATTCCTGGCGAATTGGCCTCTACGTCTCCGTGGGGCCTTCATATACATCAATAACGTAATATAACCTAACCTAACCCAACCTATCATCTCGGCGGTAATATTTGACAACATTCCTGGCGAGTTGGCCTCTACGTCTCCGTGGGACTTTTATATACATCAGTAGCGTAATATAACCTAACCTAACCCAACCTAATATCTCGGTACTAATATTTGAAAACATTCCTGGCGAGTAGGACTCTACGTCTCCGTGGGAATTTTATATACATCAATAACGTAATATAACCTAACCTAACCCAACGTAACATCTCGGCGGTAATATTTGACGACATTCCTGGCTTATTGGCCTCATGGTTTCCGTGGGACTTTTATATGCATCAATAGCGTAATATAACCTAACCTAACCTAACCGAACATCTCGGTACTAATATTTGACAACATTCCTCGCGAGTTGGCCTCTACGCCTCCGTGAGACCTTCTTATCCATCAACAACGCAATATAACCTAATATAACCCGACCTAACATCTCGGTACTAATATTTGACAACATTCCTGGCGAGTTGCCCTCTACGTCTCCATGGGAATTTTATATACATCAATAACGTAATATAACCTAACCTAACCCAACCTAACGTCTCGGCACTAATATTTGACCACATTCCTGGCGAGTTGGCCTCTACATCTCCGTTGGACCTTCATATACATCAATATCGTATTGTAACCTAACCTAACCCAACCTATCATCTCGGCGGTAATATTTGACAACATTCCTGACGAGTTGGCCTCTACGTCTCCGTGGGACTTTTATGTACATCAATAGCGTAATATAAACTAACCTCACCCAACCTAATATCTCGGTACTAATATTTGACAACATTCCTGGCGAGTTGGCCTCTACGTCTCCGTGGGAATTTTATATACATCAATAACGTAATATAATCTAACCTAACCCAACCTATCATCTCGGCACTAATATTTGACATCATTCCTGGCGAGTTGGCCTCTACCTCTCCGTGGGACCTTCATATACATCAATAACGTAATTTAACCTAACCTAAACCAACGTAACATCTCGGCGGTAATATTTGACAACATTCCTGGCTTGTTGGCCTCTATGTTTCCGTGGGACCTTTATATACATCAATAACGTAATATAACCTAACCTAGCCCAACGTATAATCTCGGTGGTAATATTTGACAACATTCCTGGCGAGTTGGCCTCTACGTCTCCGTGGGAATTTTATATACATCAATAACGTAATATAACATTACCTAAGCCAATCTCACATCACGGCGGTAATATTTGACAACATTCCTGGCGAGTTGGCCTCTACGTCACCGTGGGACCTTCATATACATCAATAACGTAATTTAACATAACCTAAACCAACGTAACATCTCGGCGGTAATATTTGACAACATTCCTGGCGAGTTGGCCTCTACGTCTCCGTGGGAATTTTATATACATCAATAACGTAATATAACCTAACCTAGCCCAACCTATCATCTCGGGCGGTAATATTTGACAGCATTCCTGGCGAGTTGGCCTCTACGTCTCCGTGGGAATTTTATATACATCAATAGCGTAATATAACCTAACCTAACCCAACCTAACATCTCGGTACTAATATTCGACAACATTCCTGGCGAGTTGGCCTCTACGTCTCCGTGAGACCTTCATATCCATCAATAACGTAATATAACCTAATATAACCCGACCTAACCACTCGGCGCTATTATGTGACAACATTCCTGGCGAGTTGGCCTCTACGTCTCCGTGGGACCTTCACATATATCAATAACGTAATATAACCTAAACTAACCCAACCTAACCTTTCGGCGCTATTGTTTGCCAACATTCCTGGCTTGTTGGACTCTATGTTTCCGTGGGACCTTTATATACATCAATAACGTAATATAACCTAACCTAAACCAACCTAACATCTCGGCGGTAATATTTGACAACATTCCTGGCGAGTTGCCCTCTACGTCTCCGTGGGGCCTTCATATACATCAATAACGTAATATAACCTAACCTAACCCAACCCAACCTCTCGGCACTCATATTTGACAACATTCCTGTCGAGTTGGCCTCTACGTCTCCGTGGGACTTTTATATACATCAATAGCGTAATATAACCTAACCTAACCCAACCTATCATCTCGGCGGTAATATTTGACAACATTCCTGGCCAGTTGGCCCCTACGTTTCCGTGGGGCCTTAATATACATCAATAACGTAGTATAACCTAACCTAGCCCAACCTATCATCTCGGGCGGTAATATTTGACAGCATTCCTGGCGAGTTGGCCTCTACGTCTCCGTGGGAATTTTATATACATCAATAACGTAATATAACCTAACCTAACCCAACCTAACATCTCGGCACTAATATTTGACAACATTCCTGGCGAGTTGGCCTCTACGTCTCCGTGGGGCCTTAATATACATCAATAACGTAATATAACCTAACCTAGCCCAACCTATCATCTCGGGCGGTAATATTTGACAATATTCCTGGCGAGTTGGCCTCTACGTCTCCGTGGGAATTTTATATACATCAATAACGTAATATAACATAACCTAACCCAACCTAACATCTCGGCACTAATATTTCACAACATTCCTGGCGAGTTGGCCTCTACCTCTCCGTGGGACCTTCATATGAATCAATAACGTAATTTAACATAACCTGAACCAACGTAACATCTCGGCGGTAATATTTGACAACATTCCTGGCTTGTTGGCCTCTATGTTTCCGTGGGACCTTTATATACATCAATAACGTAATATAACCTAACCTAGCCCAACCTATCATCTCGGCGGTAATATTTGACAACATTCCTGGCGAGTTGGCCTCTACGTCTCCGCGGGACCTTCATATACATCAATAACGTAATATAACCTAACCTCACCCAACCTAACCTTTCGGCGCTATTATTTGACAACATTCCTGTCGAGTTGGCCTCTACGTCTCCGTGGGACTTTTATATACATCAATAGCGTAATATAAACTAACCTAACCCAACCTAATATCTCGGTACTAATATTTGACAACATTCCTGGCGAGTTGGCCTCTACGTCTCCGTGGGAATTTTATATACATCAATAACGTAATATAATCTAACCTAACCCAACCTATCATCTCGGCACTAATATTTGACAACATTCCTGGCGAGTTGGCTACTACCTCTCCGTGGGACCTTCATATACATCAATAACGTAATTTAACCTAACCTAAACCAACGTAACATCTCGGCGGTAATATTTGACAACATTCCTGGCTTGTTGGCCTCTATGTTTTCGTGGGACCTTTATATACATCAATAACGTAATATAACCTAACCTAGCCCAACGTATCATCTCGGTGGTAATATTTGACAACATTCCTGGCGAGTTGCCCTCTACGTCTCCGTGGGAATTTTATATACATCAATAACGTAATATAACATTACCTAACCCAATCTCACATCACGGCGGTAATATTTGACGACATTCCTGGCGAGTTGGCCTCTACATCTACGTGGGACCTTCATATACATCAATAACGTATTGTAACCTAACCTAACCCAACCTATCATCTCGGCGGTAATATTTGACAACATTCCTGACGAGTTGGCCTCTACGTCTCCGTGGGACCTTTATATACATCAATAACGTAATATAACCTAACCTAGCCCAACGTATCATCTCGGTGGTAATATTTGACAACATTCCTGGCGAGTTGTCCTCTACGTCTCCGTGGGGCCTTAATATACATCAATAACGTAATATAACCTAACCTAACCCAACCTAACACATCGGCGGTAATATTTGACAACATTCCTGGCGAGTTGGCCTCTACGTCACCGTGGGACCTTCATATACATCAATAACGTAATATAACCTAAACTAACCCAACCTAACCTTTCGGCGCTATTGTTTGCCAACATTCCTGGCTTGTTGGACTCTATGTTTCCGTGGGACCTTTATATACATCAATAACGTAATATAACCTAACCTAAACCAACCTAACATCTCGGCGGTAATATTTGACAACATTCCTGGCGAGTTGGCCTCTACGTCTCCGTGGGGCCTTCATATACATCAATAACGTAATATAACCTAACCTAACCCAACCCAACCTCTCGGCACTCATATTTGACAACATTCCTGTCGAGTTGGCCTCTACGTCTCCGTGGGACTTTTATATACATCAATAGCGTAATATAACCTAACCTAACCCAACCTATCATCTCGGCGGTAATATTTGACAACATTCCTGGCCAGTTGGCCCCTACGTTTCCGTGGGGCCTTAATATACATCAATAACGTAGTATAACCTAACCTAGCCCAACCTATCATCTCGGGCGGTAATATTTGACAGCATTCCTGGCGAGTTGGCCTCTACGTCTCCGTGGGAATTTTATATACATCAATAACGTAATATAACCTAACCTAACCCAACCTAACATCTCGGCACTAATATTTGACAACATTCCTGGCGAGTTGGCCTCTACGTCTCCGTGGGGCCTTAATATACATCAATAACGTAATATAACCTAACCTAGCCCAACCTATCATCTCGGGCGGTAATATTTGACAATATTCCTGGCGAGTTGGCCTCTACGTCTCCGTGGGAATTTTATATACATCAATAACGTAATATAACATAACCTAACCCAACCTAACATCTCGGCACTAATATTTCACAACATTCCTGGCGAGTTGGCCTCTACCTCTCCGTGGGACCTTCATATGAATCAATAACGTAATTTAACATAACCTGAACCAACGTAACATCTCGGCGGTAATATTTGACAACATTCCTGGCTTGTTGGCCTCTATGTTTCCGTGGGACCTTTATATACATCAATAACGTAATATAACCTAACCTAGCCCAACCTATCATCTCGGCGGTAATATTTGACAACATTCCTGGCGAGTTGGCCTCTACGTCTCCGCGGGACCTTCATATACATCAATAACGTAATATAACCTAACCTCACCCAACCTAACCTTTCGGCGCTATTATTTGACAACATTCCTGTCGAGTTGGCCTCTACGTCTCCGTGGGACTTTTATATACATCAATAGCGTAATATAAACTAACCTAACCCAACCTAATATCTCGGTACTAATATTTGACAACATTCCTGGCGAGTTGGCCTCTACGTCTCCGTGGGAATTTTATATACATCAATAACGTATTGTAACCTAACCTAACCCAACCTATCATCTCGGCGGTAATATTTGACAACATTCCTGACGAGTTGGCCTCTACGTCTCCGTGGGACCTTTATATACATCAATAACGTAATATAACCTAACCTAGCCCAACGTATCATCTCGGTGGTAATATTTGACAACATTCCTGGCGAGTTGTCCTCTACGTCTCCGTGGGGCCTTAATATACATCAATAACGTAATATAACCTAACCTAACCCAACCTAACACATCGGCGGTAATATTTGACAACATTCCTGGCGAGTTGGCCTCTACGTCACCGTGGGACCTTCATATACATCAATAACGTGATATTACCTAACCTAACCAACCTAACATCTCGGCACTAATATTTCACAACATTCCTGGCGAGTTGGCCTCTACCTCTCCGTGGGACCTTCATATACATCAATAACGTAATTTAACCTAACCTAAACCAACGTTACATCTCGGCGGTAATATTTAACAACATTCCTGGCTTGTTGGCCTCTATGTTTCCGTGGGACCTTTATATACATCAATAACGTAATATAACCTAACCTAGCCCAACCTATCATCTCGGCGGTAATATTTAACAACATTCCTGGCGAGTTGGCCTCTACGTCTCCGTGGGACCTTCATATACATTAATAGCGTAATATAACCTAACCTAACCCAACCTAACCTTTCGGCGCTATTATTTGACAACATTCCTGTCGAGTTGGCCTCTACGTCTCCGTGGGACTTTTATATACATCAATAACGTAATATAACCTAACCTAACCCAACCTATCATCTCGGCGGTAATATTTGAAAACATTCCTGTCGAGTTGGCCTCTACTTTTCCGTGGGACCTTTATATATATCAGTAACGTAATATAACCTAACCTAACCCAACCTAACATCTCGGTACTAATATTCGACAACATTCCTGGCGAGTTGGCCTCTACGTCTCCGTGAGACCTTCATATCCATCAATAACGTAATATAACCTAATATAACCCGACCTAACCACTCGGCGCTATTATGTGACAACATTCCTGGCGAGTTGGCCTCTACGTCTCCGTGGGACCTTCACATATATCAATAACGTAATATAACCTAAACTAACCCAACCTAACCTTTCGGCGCTATTGTTTGCCAACATTCCTGGCTTGTTGGACTCTATGTTTCCGTGGGACCTTTATATACATCAATAACGTAATATAACCTAACCTAAACCAACCTAACATCTCGGCGGTAATATTTGACAACATTCCTGGCGAGTTGGCCTCTACGTCTCCGTGGGGCCTTCATATACATCAATAACGTAATATAACCTAACCTAACCCAACCCAAATTCTCGGCACTAATATTTGACAACATTCCTGGCGAGTTAGCCTCTACGTCTCCGTGGAACTTCATATACATCAATAACGTAATATAACCTAACCTAAACCAACCTAACATCTCGGCGGTAATATTTGACAACATTCCTGGCGAGTTGGCCTCTACGTCTCCGTGGGGCCTTCATATACATCAATAACGTAATATAACCTAACCTAACCCAACCCAAATTCTCGGCACTAATATTTGACAACATTCCTGGCGAGTTAGCCTCTACGTCTCCGTGGAACTTCATATACATCAATAACGTAATATAACGTAACCTAACCCAACCTAAGATTTCGGCGCTATTATTTGAGAACATTCCTGTCGAGTTGGCCTCTACGTCTCCGTGGGACCTTTATGTACATCAATAACGTAATATAATCTAACCTAACCCAACCTAACATCTCGGCGGTAATATTTGACAACATTCCTGGCGAGTTGGCCTCTACGTCTCCGTGACACCTTCATATCCATCAATAACGTAATATAACCTAATATAACCCAACCTAACCACTCGGCGCTATTATATGACAATATTCCTGGCGAGTTGGCCTCTACGTCTCCGTGGGCCCTTCATATACAGCAATAACGTAATATAACCTAACCTAACCCAACCTAATACATCGGCGGTAATATTTGACAACATTACTGGCGAGTTGGCCTATACGTCACCGTGGGACCTTCATATACATCAATAACGTAATATTACCTAACCTAACCCAACCTAACATCTCGGCACTAATATTTGACAACATTCCTGGCGAGTTGGCCTCTACCTCTCCGTGGGACCTTCATATACATAAATAACGTAATTTAACCTAACCCAAACCAACGTAACATCTCGGCGGTAATATTTGACAACATTCCTGGCGAGTTAGCCTCTACGTCTCCGTGGGAATTTTATATACATCAATAACGTAATATAACCTAACCTAACCCAACCTAACATCTCGGCGGTAATATTTGACGACATTCCTGGTGAATTGGCCTCTACGTCTCCGTGGGGCCTTCATATACATCAATAACGTAATATAACCTAACCTAACCCAACCTAACCTTTCGCCGCTATTATTTGACAACATTCCTGTCGAGTTGGCCTCTACGTCTCCGTGGGACTTTTATATACATCAATAACGTAATATAACCTAACCTAACCCAACCTAATATCTCGGTACTAATATTTGACAACATTCCTGGCGAGTTGGCCTCTACGTCTCCGTGGGAATTTTGTATACATCAATAACGTAATATAACCTAACCTAACCCAACCTAACATCTCGGCTGTAATATTTGACAACATTCCTGGCTTGTTGGCCTCTATGTTTCCGTGGGACCTTTATATACATCAATAACGTAATATAACCTAACCTAGCCCAACCTATCATATCGGCGGTAAAATTTGACAACATACCTGGCGATTTGGCCTCTACGTCTCCGTGGGGCCTTCATATACATCAATTACGTAATATAACATAACCTAACCCAACCTAACACATCCGCGGTAATATTTGACAACATTCCTCGCGTGTTGGCCTCTACCTCTCCGTGGGACCTTCATATACATCAATAACGTAATTTAACCTAACCTAAACCAACGTATCATCTCGGCGGTAATATTTGACAACATTCCTGGCTTGTTGGCCTCTATGTTTCCGTGGGGCCTTTATATACATCAATAACGTAATATAACCTTATATAACCCAACCTAACCTCTCGGCGCTATTATTTGACAACATTCCTGGCGAGTTGGCCTCTACGTCTCCGTGGGACCTTTATATACATCAATAACGTAATTTAACCTAACCTAACCCAACCTAACATCTCGGCGGTAATATTTGACGACATTCCTGGCGAGTTGGCCTCTACGTCTCCGTGGGACCTTCATATACATCAATAACGTAATATAACCTAACCTAACCCAACCTATCATCTCGGCGGTAATATTTGAAAACATTCCTGTCGAGTTGGCCTCTACTTTTCCGTGGGACCTTTATATATATCAGTAACGTAATATAACCTAACCTAACCCAACCTAATATCTCGGCGGTAATATTTGACAACATTCCTGGCGAGTTGGCCTCTACGTCTCCGTGGGGCCTTCACATATATCAATAACGTAATATAACCTAAACTAACCCAACCTAACCTTTCGGCGCTATTATTTGACAACATTCCTGGCGGGTTGGCCTCTACGTCTCCGCGGGGACTTTATATATATCAATAAAGTAATATAACCTAATATAACCCAACCTAACCAGTCGGCGCTATTATGTGACAACATTCCTGGCGAGTTGGCATCTACGTGTCCGTGGGACCTTCACATATATCAATAACGTAATATAACCTAAACTAACCCAACCTAACCTTTCGGCGCTATTATTTGACAACATTCCTGGCGGGTTGGCCTCTACGTCTCCGCGGGGTCTTCATATACATCAATAACGTAATATAACCTAACCTAACCCAACCCAACCTCTCGGCACTCATATTTGACAACATTCCTGGCGAGTTGGCCTCTACGTCTCCGTGGGACCTTTATATACATCAATAGCGTAATATAACCTAACCTAACCCAACCTAATATCTCGGTACTAATATTTGAAAACATTCCTGGCGAGTAGGCCTCTACGTCTCCGTGGGAATTTTA
The DNA here is from genome assembly GCA_963969225.1 of Xylocopa violacea. Taxonomy (NCBI): domain Eukaryota; kingdom Metazoa; phylum Arthropoda; class Insecta; order Hymenoptera; family Apidae; genus Xylocopa; species Xylocopa violacea. The sequence continues at coordinate 1,383,525 of CAXAJV010001198.1, forward strand.
TATACATCAATAACGTAATATAACCTAACCTAACCCAACGTAACATCTCGGCGGTAATATTTGACGACATTCCTGGCTTATTGGTCTCATGGTTTCCGTGGGAGTTTTATATACATCAATAGCGTAATATAACCTAACCTAACCCAACCTAACATCTCGGTACTAATATTCGACAACATTCCTGGCGAGTTGGCCTCTACGTCTCCGTGAGACCTTCATATCCATCAATAACGTAATATAACCTAATATAACCCGACCTAACCACTCGGCGCTATGATGTGACAACATTCCTGGCGAGTTGGCCTCTACGTCTCCGTGGGACCTTCACATATATCAATAACGTAATATAACCTAAACTAACCCAACCTAACCTTTCGGCGCTATTGTTTGCCAACATTCCTGGCTTGTTGGACTCTATGTTTCCGTGGGACCTTTATATACATCAATAACGTAATATAACCTAACCTAAACCAACCTAACATCTCGGCGGTAATATTTGACAACATTCCTGGCGAGTTGGCCTCTACGTCTCCGTGGGGCCTTCATATACATCAATAACGTAATATAACGTAACCTAACCCAACCCAAATTCTCGGCACTAATATTTGACAACATTCCTGGCGAGTTAGCCTCTACGTCTCCGTGGAACTTCATATACATCAATAACGTAATATAACGTAACCTAACCCAACCCAAGATTTCGGCGCTATTATTTGAGAACATTCCTGTCGAGTTGGCCTCTACGTCTCCGTGGGACCTTTATGTACATCAGTAACGTAATATAACCTAACCTAACCCAACCTAACATCTCGGCGGTAATATTTGACAACATTCCTGGCGAGTTGGCCTCTACGTCTCCGTGACACCTTCATATCCATCAATAACGTAATATAACCTAATATAACCCAACCTAACCACTCGGCGCTATTATATGACAATATTCCTGGCGGGTTGGCCTCTACGTCTCCGCGGGGCCTTTATATACATCAATAAAGTAATATAACCTAATATAACCCAACCTAACCAGTCGGCGCTATTATGTGACAACATTCCTGGCGAGTTGGCATCTACGTGTCCGTGGGACCTTCACATATATCAATAACGTAATATAACCTAAACTAACCCAACCTAACCTTTCGGCGCTATCATTTGACAACATTCCTGGCGGGTTGGCCTCTACGTCTCCGCGGGGCCTTTATATACATCAATAACGTAATATAACCTAACCTAACCCAACCCAACCTCTCGGCACTCATATTTGACAACATTCCTGGCGAGTTGGCCTCTACGTCTCCGTGGGACATTCATATACATCAACAACGTAATATAACCTAACCTAGCCCAACGTATAATCTCGGTGGTAATATTTGACAACATTCCTGGCGAGTTGGCCTCTACGTCTCCGTGGGAATTTTATATACATCAATAACGTAATATAACATTACCTAAGCCAATCTCACATCACGGCGGTAATATTTGACAACATTCCTGGCGAGTTGGCCTCTACGTCACCGTGGGACCTTCATATACATCAATAACGTAATTTAACATAACCTAAACCAACGTAACATCTCGGCGGTAATATTTGACAACATTCCTGGCGAGTTGGCCTCTACGTCTCCGTGGGAATTTTATATACATCAATAACGTAATATAACCTAACCTAGCCCAACCTATCATCTCGGGCGGTAATATTTGACAGCATTCCTGGCGAGTTGGCCTCTACGTCTCCGTGGGAATTTTATATACATCAATAGCGTAATATAACCTAACCTAACCCAACCTAACATCTCGGTACTAATATTCGACAACATTCCTGGCGAGTTGGCCTCTACGTCTCCGTGAGACCTTCATATCCATCAATAACGTAATATAACCTAATATAACCCGACCTAACCACTCGGCGCTATTATGTGACAACATTCCTGGCGAGTTGGCCTCTACGTCTCCGTGGGACCTTCACATATATCAATAACGTAATATAACCTAAACTAACCCAACCTAACCTTTCGGCGCTATTGTTTGCCAACATTCCTGGCTTGTTGGACTCTATGTTTCCGTGGGACCTTTATATACATCAATAACGTAATATAACCTAACCTAAACCAACCTAACATCTCGGCGGTAATATTTGACAACATTCCTGGCGAGTTGGCCTCTACGTCTCCGTGGGGCCTTCATATACATCAATAACGTAATATAACCTAACCTAACCCAACCCAACCTCTCGGCACTCATATTTGACAACATTCCTGTCGAGTTGGCCTCTACGTCTCCGTGGGACTTTTATATACATCAATAGCGTAATATAACCTAACCTAACCCAACCTATCATCTCGGCGGTAATATTTGACAACATTCCTGGCCAGTTGGCCCCTACGTTTCCGTGGGGCCTTAATATACATCAATAACGTAGTATAACCTAACCTAGCCCAACCTATCATCTCGGGCGGTAATATTTGACAGCATTCCTGGCGAGTTGGCCTCTACGTCTCCGTGGGAATTTTATATACATCAATAACGTAATATAACCTAACCTAACCCAACCTAACATCTCGGCACTAATATTTGACAACATTCCTGGCGAGTTGGCCTCTACGTCTCCGTGGGGCCTTAATATACATCAATAACGTAATATAACCTAACCTAGCCCAACCTATCATCTCGGGCGGTAATATTTGACAATATTCCTGGCGAGTTGGCCTCTACGTCTCCGTGGGAATTTTATATACATCAATAACGTAATATAACATAACCTAACCCAACCTAACATCTCGGCACTAATATTTCACAACATTCCTGGCGAGTTGGCCTCTACCTCTCCGTGGGACCTTCATATGAATCAATAACGTAATTTAACATAACCTGAACCAACGTAACATCTCGGCGGTAATATTTGACAACATTCCTGGCTTGTTGGCCTCTATGTTTCCGTGGGACCTTTATATACATCAATAACGTAATATAACCTAACCTAGCCCAACCTATCATCTCGGCGGTAATATTTGACAACATTCCTGGCGAGTTGGCCTCTACGTCTCCGCGGGACCTTCATATACATCAATAACGTAATATAACCTAACCTCACCCAACCTAACCTTTCGGCGCTATTATTTGACAACATTCCTGTCGAGTTGGCCTCTACGTCTCCGTGGGACTTTTATATACATCAATAGCGTAATATAAACTAACCTAACCCAACCTAATATCTCGGTACTAATATTTGACAACATTCCTGGCGAGTTGGCCTCTACGTCTCCGTGGGAATTTTATATACATCAATAACGTAATATAATCTAACCTAACCCAACCTATCATCTCGGCACTAATATTTGACAACATTCCTGGCGAGTTGGCTACTACCTCTCCGTGGGACCTTCATATACATCAATAACGTAATTTAACCTAACCTAAACCAACGTAACATCTCGGCGGTAATATTTGACAACATTCCTGGCTTGTTGGCCTCTATGTTTTCGTGGGACCTTTATATACATCAATAACGTAATATAACCTAACCTAGCCCAACGTATCATCTCGGTGGTAATATTTGACAACATTCCTGGCGAGTTGCCCTCTACGTCTCCGTGGGAATTTTATATACATCAATAACGTAATATAACATTACCTAACCCAATCTCACATCACGGCGGTAATATTTGACGACATTCCTGGCGAGTTGGCCTCTACATCTACGTGGGACCTTCATATACATCAATAACGTATTGTAACCTAACCTAACCCAACCTATCATCTCGGCGGTAGTATTTGACAACATTCCTGACGAGTTGGCCTCTACGTCTCCGTGGGACCTTTATATACATCAATAACGTAATATAACCTAACCTAGCCCAACGTATCATCTCGGTGGTAATATTTGACAACATTCCTGGCGAGTTGTCCTCTACGTCTCCGTGGGGCCTTAATATACATCAATAACGTAATATAACCTAACCTAACCCAACCTAACACATCAGCGGTAATATTTGACAACATTCCTGGCGAGTTGGCCTCTACGTCACCGTGGGACCTTCATATACATCAATAACGTGATATTACCTAACCTAACCAACCTAACATCTCGGCACTAATATTTCACAACATTCCTGGCGAGTTGGCCTCTACCTCTCCGTGGGACCTTCATATACATCAATAACGTAATTTAACCTAACCTAAACCAACGTTACATCTCGGCGGTAATATTTAACAACATTCCTGGCTTGTTGGCCTCTATGTTTCCGTGGGACCTTTATATACATCAATAACGTAATATAACCTAACCTAGCCCAACCTATCATCTCGGCGGTAATATTTAACAACATTCCTGGCGAGTTGGCCTCTACGTCTCCGTGGGACCTTCATATACATTAATAGCGTAATATAACCTAACCTAACCCAACCTAACCTTTCGGCGCTATTATTTGACAACATTCCTGTCGAGTTGGCCTCTACGTCTCCGTGGGACTTTTATATACATCAATAACGTAATATAACCTAACCTAACCCAACCTATCATCTCGGCGGTAATATTTGAAAACATTCCTGTCGAGTTGGCCTCTACTTTTCCGTGGGACCTTTATATATATCAGTAACGTAATATAACCTAACCTAACCCAACCTAACATCTCGGTACTAATATTCGACAACATTCCTGGCGAGTTGGCCTCTACGTCTCCGTGAGACCTTCATATCCATCAATAACGTAATATAACCTAATATAACCCAACCTATCATCTCGGCGGTAATATTTGAAAACATTCCTGTCGAGTTGGCCTCTACTTTTCCGTGGGACCTTTATATATATCAGTAACGTAATATAACCTAACCTAACCCAACCTAACATCTCGGTACTAATATTCGACAACATTCCTGGCGAGTTGGCCTCTAGGTCTCCGTGAGACCTTCATATCCATCAATAACGTAATATAACCTAATATAACCCGACCTAACCACTCGGCGCTATTATGTGACAACATTCCTGGCGAGTTGGCCTCTACGTCTCCGTGGGACCTTCACATATATCAATAACGTAATATAACCTAAACTAACCCAACCTAACCACTCGGCGCTATTATGTGACAACATTCCTGGCGAGTTGGCCTCTACGTCTCCGTGGGACCTTCACATATATCAATAACGTAATATAACCTAAACTAACCCAACCTAACCTTTCGGCGCTATTGTTTGCCAACATTCCTGGCTTGTTGGACTCTATGTTTCCGTGGGACCTTTATATACATCAATAACGTAATATAACCTAACCTAAACCAACCTAACATCTCGGCGGTAATATTTGACAACATTCCTGGCGAGTTGGCCTCTACGTCTCCGTGGGGCCTTCATATACATCAATAACGTAATATAACCTAACCTAACCCAACCCAAATTCTCGGCACTAATATTTGACAACATTCCTGGCGAGTTAGCCTCTACGTCTCCGTGGAACTTCATATACATCAATAACGTAATATAACCTAACCTAAACCAACCTAACATCTCGGCGGTAATATTTGACAACATTCCTGGCGAGTTGGCCTCTACGTCTCCGTGGGGCCTTCATATACATCAATAACGTAATATAACCTAACCTAACCCAACCCAAATTCTCGGCACTAATATTTGACAACATTCCTGGCGAGTTAGCCTCTACGTCTCCGTGGAACTTCATATACATCAATAACGTAATATAACGTAACCTAACCCAACCTAAGATTTCGGCGCTATTATTTGAGAACATTCCTGTCGAGTTGGCCTCTACGTCTCCGTGGGACCTTTATGTACATCAATAACGTAATATAATCTAACCTAACCCAACCTAACATCTCGGCGGTAATATTTGACAACATTCCTGGCGAGTTGGCCTCTACGTCTCCGTGACACCTTCATATCCATCAATAACGTAATATAACCTAATATAACCCAACCTAACCACTCGGCGCTATTATATGACAATATTCCTGGCGAGTTGGCCTCTACGTCTCCGTGGGCCCTTCATATACAGCAATAACGTAATATAACCTAACCTAACCCAACCTAATACATCGGCGGTAATATTTGACAACATTACTGGCGAGTTGGCCTATACGTCACCGTGGGACCTTCATATACATCAATAACGTAATATTACCTAACCTAACCCAACCTAACGTCTCGGCACTAATATTTGACAACATTCCTGGCGAGTTAGCCTCTACGTCTCCGTGGGAATTTTATATACATCAATAACGTAATATAACCTAACCTAACCCAACCTAACATCTCGGCGGTAATATTTGACAACATTCCTGGTGAATTGGCCTCTACGTCTCCGTGGGGCCTTCATATACATCAATAACGTAATATAACCTAACCTAACCCAACCTAACCTTTCGCCGCTATTATTTGACAACATTCCTGTCGAGTTGGCCTCTACGTCTCCGTGGGACTTTTATATACATCAATAACGTAATATAACCTAACCTAACCCAACCTAACATCTCGGCGGTAATATTTGACAACATTCCTGGCGAGTTGGCCTCTACGTCTCCGTGGGCATTTTATATACATCAATAACGTAATATAACATTACCTAACCCAATCTCACATCACGGCGGTAATATTTGACGACATTCCTGGCGAGTTGGCCTCTACATCTACGTGGGACCTTCATATACATCAATAACGTATTGTAACCTAACCTAACCCAACCTATCATCTCGGCGGTAATATTTGACAACATTCCTGACGAGTTGGCCTCTACGTCTCCGTGGGGCCTTCATATACATCAATTACGTAATATAACATAACCTAACCCAACCTAACACATCCGCGGTAATATTTGACAACATTCCTGGCGAGTTGGCCTCTACCTCTCCGTGGGACCTTCATATACATCAATAACGTAATTTAACCTAACCTAAACCAACGTATCATCTCGGCGGTAATATTTGACAACATTCCTGGCTTGTTGGCCTCTATGTTTCCGTGGGGCCTTTATATACATCAATAACGTAATATAACCTTATATAACCCAACCTAACCTCTCGGCGCTATTATTTGACAACATTCCTGGCGAGTTGGCCTCTACGTCTCCGTGGGACCTGCATATACATCAATAACGTAATTTAACCTAACCTAACCCAACCTAACATCTCGGCGGTAATATTTGACGACATTCCTGGCGAGTTGGCCTCTACATCTCCGTGGGACCTTCATATACATCAATAACGTAATATAACCTAACCTAATCCAACCTATCATCTCGGCGGTAATATTTGAAAACATTCCTGTCGAGTTGGCCTCTACTTTTCCGTGGGACCTTTATATATATCAGTAACGTAATATAACCTAACCTAACCCAACCTAACATCTCGGCGGTAATATTTGACAACATTCCTGGCGAGTTGGCCTCTACGTCTCCGTGGGACCTTCACATATATCAATAACGTAATATAACCTAAACTAACCCAACCTAACCTTTCGGCGCTATTATTTGACAACATTCCTGGCGGGTTGGCCTCTACGTCTCCGCGGGGCCTTTATATACATCAATAAAGTAATATAACCTAATATAACCCCACCTAACCAGTCGGCGCTATTATGTGACAACATTCCTGGCGAGTTGGCATCTACGTGTCCGTGGGACCTTCACATATATCAATAACGTAATATAACCTAAACTAACCCAACCTAACCTTTCGGCGCTATTATTTGACAACATTCCTGGCGGGTTGGCCTCTACGTCTCCGCGGGGCCTTTATATACATCAATAACGTAATATAACCTAACCTAACCCAACCCAACCTCTCGGCACTCATATTTGACAACATTCCTGGCGAGTTGGCCTCTACGTCTCCGTGGGACATTCATATACATCAACAACGTAATATAACCTAACCTAACCCAACCTAACCTTTCGGCGCTATTATTCGACAACATTCCTGTCGAGTTGGCCTCTACGTCTCCGTGGGACTTTTATATACATCAATAGCGTAATATAACCTAACCTAACCCAACCTAATATCTCGGTACTAATATTTGAAAACATTCCTGGCGAGTAGGCCTCTACGTCTCCGTGGGAATTTTATATACATCAATAACGTAATATAACCTAACCTAACCCAACGTAACATCTCGGCGGTAATATTTGACGACATTCCTGGCTTATTGGTCTCATGGTTTCCGTGGGAGTTTTATATACATCAATAGCGTAATATAACCTAACCTAACCCAACCTAACATCTCGGTACTAATATTCGACAACATTCCTGGCGAGTTGGCCTCTACGTCTCCGTGAGACCTTCATATCCATCAATAACGTAATATAACCTAATATAACCCGACCTAACCACTCGGCGCTATTATGTGACAACATTCCTGGCGAGTTGGCCTCTACGTCTCCGTGGGACCTTCACATATATCAATAACGTAATATAAGCTAAACTAACCCAACCTAACCTTTCGGCGCTATTGTTTGCCAACATTCCTGGCTTGTTGGACTCTATGTTTCCGTGGGACCTTTATATACATCAATAACGTAATATAACCTAACCTAAACCAACCTAACATCTCGGCGGTAATATTTGACAACATTCCTGGCGAGTTGGCCTCTACGTCTCCGTGGGGCCTTCATATACATCAATAACGTAATATAACGTAACCTAACCCAACCCAAATTCTCGGCACTAATATTTGACAACATTCCTGGCGAGTTAGCCTCTACGTCTCCGTGGAACTTCATATACATCAATAACGTAATATAACGTAACCTAACCCAACCTAAGATTTCGGCGCTATTATTTGAGAACATTCCTGTCGAGTTGGCCTCTACGTCTCCGTGGGACCTTTATGTACATCAATAACGTAATATAACCTAACCTAACCCAACCTAACATCTCGGCGGTAATATTTGACAACATTCCTGGCGAGTTGGCCTCTACGTCTCCGTGACACCTTCATATCCATCAATAACGTAATATAACCTAATATAACCCAACCTAACCACTCGGCGCTATTATATGACAATATTCCTGGCGGGTTGGCCTCTACGTCTCCGCGGGGCCTTTATATACATCAATAAAGTAATATAACCTAATGTAACCCAACCTAACCAGTCGGCGCTATTATGTGACAACATTCCTGGCGAGTTGGCATCTACGTGTCCGTGGGACCTTCACATATATCAATAACGTAATATAACCTAAACTAACCCAACATAACCTTTCGGCGCTATCATTTGACAACATTCCTGGCGGGTTGGCCTCTACGTCTCCGCGGGGCCTTTATATACATCAATAACGTAATATAACCTAACCTAACCCAACCCAACCTCTCGGCACTCATATTTGACAACATTCCTGGCGAGTTGGCCTCTACGTCTCCGTGGGACATTCATATACATCAACAACGTAATATAACCTAACGTAACCCAACCTAACCTTTCGGCGCTATTATTCGACAACATTCCTGTCGAGTTGGCCTCTACGTCTCCGTGGGACTTTTATATACATCAATAGCGTAATATAACCTAACCTAACCCAACCTAATATCTCGGTACTAATATTTGAAAACATTCCTGGCGAGTAGGCCTCTACGTCTCCGTGGGAATTTTATATACATCAATAACGTAATATAACCTAACCTAACCCAACGTAACATCTCGGCGGTAATATTTGACGACATTCCTGGCTTATTGGTCTCATGGTTTCCGTGGGAGTTTTATATACATCAATAGCGTAATATAACCTAACCTAACCCAACCTAACATCTCGCTACTAATATTCGACAACATTCCTGGCGAGTTGGCCTCTACGTCTCCGTGAGACCTTCATATCCATCAATAACGTAATATAACCTAATATAACCCGACCTAACCACTCGGCGCTATGATGTGACAACATTCCTGGCGAGTTGGCCTCTACGTCTCCGTGGGACCTTCACATATATCAATAACGTAATATAACCTAAACTAACCCAACCTAACCTTTCGGCGCTATTGTTTGCCAACATTCCTGGCTTGTTGGACTCTATGTTTCCGTGGGACCTTTATATACATCAATAACGTAATATAACCTAACCTAAACCAACCTAACATCTCGGCGGTAATATTTGACAACATTCCTGGCGAGTTGGCCTCTACGTCTCCGTGGGGCCTTCATATACATCAATAACGTAATATAACGTAACCTAACCCAACCCAAATTCTCGGCACTAATATTTGACAACATTCCTGGCGAGTTAGCCTCTACGTCTCCGTGGAACTTCATATACATCAATAACGTAATATAACGTAACCTAACCCAACCCAAGATTTCGGCGCTATTATTTGAGAACATTCCTGTCGAGTTGGCCTCTACGTCTCCGTGGGACCTTTATGTACATCAGTAACGTAATATAACCTAACCTAACCCAACCTAACATCTCGGCGGTAATATTTGACAACATTCCTGGCGAGTTGGCCTCTACGTCTCCGTGACACCTTCATATCCATCAATAACGTAATATAACCTAATATAACCCAACCTAACCACTCGGCGCTATTATATGACAATATTCCTGGCGGGTTGGCCTCTACGTCTCCGCGGGGCCTTTATATACATCAATAAAGTAATATAACCTAATATAACCCAACCTAACCAGTCGGCGCTATTATGTGACAACATTCCTGGCGAGTTGGCATCTACGTGTCCGTGGGACCTTCACATATATCAATAACGTAATATAACCTAAACTAACCCAACCTAACCTTTCGGCGCTATCATTTGACAACATTCCTGGCGGGTTGGCCTCTACGTCTCCGCGGGGCCTTTATATACATCAATAACGTAATATAACCTAACCTAACCCAACCCAACCTCTCGGCACTCATATTTGACAACATTCCTGGCGAGTTGGCCTCTACGTCTCCGTGGGACATTCATATACATCAACAACGTAATATAACCTAACGTAACCCAACCTAACCTTTCGGCGCTATTATTCGACAACATTCCTGTCGAGTTGGCCTCTACGTCTCCGTGGGAATTTTATATACATCAATAACGTAATATAACCTAACCTAACCCAACGTAACATCTCGGCGGTAATATTTGACGACATTCCTGGCTTATTGGTCTCATGGTTTCCGTGGGAGTTTTATATACATCAATAGCGTAATATAACCTAACCTAACCCAACCTAACATCTCGCTACTAATATTCGACAACATTCCTGGCGAGTTGGCCTCTACGTCTCCGTGAGACCTTCATATCCATCAATAACGTAATATAACCTAATATAACCCGACCTAACCACTCGGCGCTATTATGTGACAACATTCCTGGCGAGTTGGCCTCTACGTCTCCGTGGGACCTTCACATATATCAATAACGTAATATAACCTAAACTAACCCAACCTAACCTTTCGGCGCTATTGTTTGCCAACATTCCTGGCTTGTTGGACTCTATGTTTCCGTGGGACCTTTATATACATCAATAACGTAATATAACCTAACCTAAACCAACCTAACATCTCGGCGGTAATATTTGACAACATTCCTGGCGAGTTGGCCTCTACGTCTTCGTGGGAATTTTATATACATCAATAACGTAATATAACCTAACCTAGCCAAACCTATCATCTCGGGCGGTAATATTTGACAGCATTCCTGGCGAGTTGGCCTCTACGTCTCCGTGGGAATTTTATATACATCAATAACGTACTATAACCTAACCTAACCCAACCTAACATCTCGGCACTAATATTTGACAACATTCCTGGCGAGTTGGCCTCTACCTCTCCGTGGGACCTTCATATGAATCAATAACGTAATTTAACATAACCTAAACCAACGTAACATCTCGGCGGTAATATTTGACAACATTCCTAGCTTGTTGGCCTCTATGTTTCCGTGGGACCTTTATATACATCAATAACGTAATATAACCTAACCTAAACCAACCTAACATCTCGGCGGTAATATTTGACGACATTCCTGGCGAGTTGGCCTCTACATCTCCGTGGGACCTTCATATACATCAATAACGTAATATAACCTAACCTAACCCAACCTATCATCTCGGCGGTAATATTTGAAAACATTCCTGTCGAGTTGGCCTCTACTTTTCCGTGGGACCTTTATATATATCAGTAACGTAATATAACCTAACCTAACCCAACCTAACATCTCGGCGGTAATATTTGACAACATTCCTGGCGAGTTGGCCTCTACGTCTCCGTGGGACCTTCACATATATCAATAACGTAATATAACCTAAACTAACCCAACCTAACCTTTCGGCGCTATTATTTGACAACATTCCTGGCGGGTTGGCCTCTACGTCTCCGCGGGGCCTTTATATACATCAATAAAGTAATATAACCTAATATAACCCCACCTAACCAGTCGGCGCTATTATGTGACAACATTCCTGGCGAGTTGGCATCTACGTGTCCGTGGGACCTTCACACATATCAATAACGTAATATAACCTAAACTAACCCAACCTAACCTTTCGGCGCTATTATTTGACAACATTCCTGGCGGGTTGGCCTCTACGTCTCCGCGGGGCCTTTATATACATCAATAACGTAATATAACCTAACCTAACCCAACCCAACCTCTCGGCACTCATATTTGACAACATTCCTGGCGAGTTGGCCTCTACGTCTCCGTGGGACATTCATATACATCAACAACGTAATATAACCTAACCTAACCCAACCTAACCTTTCGGCGCTATTATTCGACAACATTCCTGTCGAGTTGGCCTCTACGTCTCCGTGGGACTTTTATATACATCAATAGCGTAATATAACCTAACCTAACCCAACCTAATATCTCGGTACTAATATTTGAAAACATTCCTGGCGAGTAGGCCTCTACGTCTCCGTGGGAATTTTATATACATCAATAACGTAATATAACCTAACCTAACCCAACGTAACATCTCGGCGGTAATATTTGACGACATTCCTGGCTTATTGGTCTCATGGTTTCCGTGGGAGTTTTATATACATCAATAGCGTAATATAACCTAACCTAACCCAACCTAACATCTCGGTACTAATATTCGACAACATTCCTGGCGAGTTGGCCTCTACGTCTCCGTGAGACCTTCATATCCATCAATAACGTAATATAACCTAATATAACCCGACCTAACCACTCGGCGCTATTATGTGACAACATTCCTGGCGAGTTGGCCTCTACGTCTCCGTGGGACCTTCACATATATCAATAACGTAATATAAGCTAAACTAACCCAACCTAACCTTTCGGCGCTATTGTTTGCCAACATTCCTGGCTTGTTGGACTCTATGTTTCCGTGGGACCTTTATATACATCAATAACGTAATATAACCTAACCTAAACCAACCTAACATCTCGGCGGTAATATTTGACAACATTCCTGGCGAGTTGGCCTCTACGTCTCCGTGGGGCCTTCATATACATCAATAACGTAATATAACGTAACCTAACCCAACCCAAATTCTCGGCACTAATATTTGACAACATTCCTGGCGAGTTAGCCTCTACGTCTCCGTGGAACTTCATATACATCAATAACGTAATATAACGTAACCTAACCCAACCTAAGATTTCGGCGCTATTATTTGAGAACATTCCTGTCGAGTTGGCCTCTACGTCTCCGTGGGACCTTTATGTACATCAATAACGTAATATAACCTAACCTAACCCAACCTAACATCTCGGCGGTAATATTTGACAACATTCCTGGCGAGTTGGCCTCTACGTCTCCGTGACACCTTCATATCCATCAATAACGTAATATAACCTAATATAACCCAACCTAACCACTCGGCGCTATTATATGACAATATTCCTGGCGGGTTGGCCTCTACGTCTCCGCGGGGCCTTTATATACATCAATAAAGTAATATAACCTAATGTAACCCAACCTAACCAGTCGGCGCTATTATGTGACAACATTCCTGGCGAGTTGGCATCTACGTGTCCGTGGGACCTTCACATATATCAATAACGTAATATAACCTAAACTAACCCAACATAACCTTTCGGCGCTATCATTTGACAACATTCCTGGCGGGTTGGCCTCTACGTCTCCGCGGGGCCTTTATATACATCAATAACGTAATATAACCTAACCTAACCCAACCCAACCTCTCGGCACTCATATTTGACAACATTCCTGGCGAGTTGGCCTCTACGTCTCCGTGGGACATTCATATACATCAACAACGTAATATAACCTAACGTAACCCAACCTAACCTTTCGGCGCTATTATTCGACAACATTCCTGTCGAGTTGGCCTCTACGTCTCCGTGGGACTTTTATATACATCAATAGCGTAATATAACCTAACCTAACCCAACCTAATATCTCGGTACTAATATTTGAAAACATTCCTGGCGAGTAGGCCTCTACGTCTCCGTGGGAATTTTATATACATCAATAACGTAATATAACCTAACCTAACCCAACGTAACATCTCGGCGGTAATATTTGACGACATTCCTGGCTTATTGGTCTCATGGTTTCCGTGGGAGTTTTATATACATCAATAGCGTAATATAACCTAACCTAACCCAACCTAACATCTCGCTACTAATATTCGACAACATTCCTGGCGAGTTGGCCTCTACGTCTCCGTGAGACCTTCATATCCATCAATAACGTAATATAACCTAATATAACCCGACCTAACCACTCGGCGCTATGATGTGACAACATTCCTGGCGAGTTGGCCTCTACGTCTCCGTGGGACCTTCACATATATCAATAACGTAATATAACCTAAACTAACCCAACCTAACCTTTCGGCGCTATTGTTTGCCAACATTCCTGGCTTGTTGGACTCTATGTTTCCGTGGGACCTTTATATACATCAATAACGTAATATAACCTAACCTAAACCAACCTAACATCTCGGCGGTAATATTTGACAACATTCCTGGCGAGTTGGCCTCTACGTCTCCGTGGGGCCTTCATATACATCAATAACGTAATATAACGTAACCTAACCCAACCCAAATTCTCGGCACTAATATTTGACAACATTCCTGGCGAGTTAGCCTCTACGTCTCCGTGGAACTTCATATACATCAATAACGTAATATAACGTAACCTAACCCAACCCAAGATTTCGGCGCTATTATTTGAGAACATTCCTGTCGAGTTGGCCTCTACGTCTCCGTGGGACCTTTATGTACATCAGTAACGTAATATAACCTAACCTAACCCAACCTAACATCTCGGCGGTAATATTTGACAACATTCCTGGCGAGTTGGCCTCTACGTCTCCGTGACACCTTCATATCCATCAATAACGTAATATAACCTAATATAACCCAACCTAACCACTCGGCGCTATTATATGACAATATTCCTGGCGGGTTGGCCTCTACGTCTCCGCGGGGCCTTTATATACATCAATAAAGTAATATAACCTAATATAACCCAACCTAACCAGTCGGCGCTATTATGTGACAACATTCCTGGCGAGTTGGCATCTACGTGTCCGTGGGACCTTCACATATATCAATAACGTAATATAACCTAAACTAACCCAACCTAACCTTTCGGCGCTATCATTTGACAACATTCCTGGCGGGTTGGCCTCTACGTCTCCGCGGGGCCTTTATATACATCAATAACGTAATATAACCTAACCTAACCCAACCCAACCTCTCGGCACTCATATTTGACAACATTCCTGGCGAGTTGGCCTCTACGTCTCCGTGGGACATTCATATACATCAACAACGTAATATAACCTAACGTAACCCAACCTAACCTTTCGGCGCTATTATTCGACAACATTCCTGTCGAGTTGGCCTCTACGTCTCCGTGGGAATTTTATATACATCAATAACGTAATATAACCTAACCTAACCCAACGTAACATCTCGGCGGTAATATTTGACGACATTCCTGGCTTATTGGTCTCATGGTTTCCGTGGGAGTTTTATATACATCAATAGCGTAATATAACCTAACCTAACCCAACCTAACATCTCGCTACTAATATTCGACAACATTCCTGGCGAGTTGGCCTCTACGTCTCCGTGAGACCTTCATATCCATCAATAACGTAATATAACCTAATATAACCCGACCTAACCACTCGGCGCTATTATGTGACAACATTCCTGGCGAGTTGGCCTCTACGTCTCCGTGGGACCTTCACATATATCAATAACGTAATATAACCTAAACTAACCCAACCTAACCTTTCGGCGCTATTGTTTGCCAACATTCCTGGCTTGTTGGACTCTATGTTTCCGTGGGACCTTTATATACATCAATAACGTAATATAACCTAACCTAAACCAACCTAACATCTCGGCGGTAATATTTGACAACATTCCTGGCGAGTTGGCCTCTACGTCTTCGTGGGAATTTTATATACATCAATAACGTAATATAACCTAACCTAGCCAAACCTATCATCTCGGGCGGTAATATTTGACAGCATTCCTGGCGAGTTGGCCTCTACGTCTCCGTGGGAATTTTATATACATCAATAACGTACTATAACCTAACCTAACCCAACCTAACATCTCGGCACTAATATTTGACAACATTCCTGGCGAGTTGGCCTCTACCTCTCCGTGGGACCTTCATATGAATCAATAACGTAATTTAACATAACCTAAACCAACGTAACATCTCGGCGGTAATATTTGACAACATTCCTAGCTTGTTGGCCTCTATGTTTCCGTGGGACCTTTATATACATCAATAACGTAATATAACCTAACCTAAACCAACCTAACATCTCGGCGGTAATATTTGACAACATTCCTGGCGAGTTGGCCTCTACGTCTCCGTGGGGCCTTCATATACATTAATAACGTAATATAACGTAACCTAACCCAACCCAAATTCTCGGCACTAATATTTGACAACATTCCTGGCGAGTTAGCCTCTACGTCTCCGTTAAACTTCATATACATCAATAACGTAATATAACGTAACCTAACCCAACCCAAGATTTCGGCGCTATTATTTGAGAACATTCCTGTCGAGTTGGCCTCTACGTCTCCGTGGGACCTTTATGTACATCAGTAACGTAATATAACCTAACCTAACCCAACCTAACATCTCGGCGGTAATATTTGACAACATTCCTGGCGAGTTGGCCTCTACGTCTCCGTGACACCTTCATATCCATCAATAACGTAATATAACCTAACCTAAACCAACGTAACATCTCGGCGGTAATATTTGACAACATTCCTGGCTTGTTGGCCTCTATGTTTCCGTGGGACCTTTATATACATCAATAACGTAATATAACCTAACCTAGCCCAACGTATAATCTCGGTGGTAATATTTGACAACATTCCTGGCGAGTTGGCCTCTACGTCTCCGTGGGAATTTTATATACATCAATAACGTAATATAACATTACCTAAGCCAATCTCACATCACGGCGGTAATATTTGACAACATTCCTGGCGAGTTGGCCTCTACGTCACCGTGGGACCTTCATATACATCAATAACGTAATTTAACATAACCTAAACCAACGTAACATCTCGGCGGTAATATTTGACAACATTCCTGGCGAGTTGGCCTCTACGTCTCCGTGGGAATTTTATATACATCAATAACGTAATATAACCTAACCTAGCCCAACCTATCATCTCGGGCGGTAATATTTGACAGCATTCCTGGCGAGTTGGCCTCTACGTCTCCGTGGGAATTTTATATACATCAATAACGTAATATAACCTAACCTAACCCAACCTAACGTCTCGGCACTAATATTTGACCACATTCCTGGCGAGTTGGCCTCTACATCTCCGTGGGACCTTCACATACATCAATAACGTATTGTAACCTAACCTAACCCAACCTATGATCTCGGCCGTAATATTTGACAACATTCCTGACGAGTTGGCCTCTACGTCTCCGTGGGACTTTTAGATACATCAATAACGTAATATAATCTAACCTAACCCAACCTATCATCTCGGCGGTAATATTTGACAACATTCCTGGCCAGTTGGCCCCTACGTCTCCGTGGGGCCTTCATATACATCAATAACGTAATATAACCTAACCTAACCAAACCTAACATTTCGGCGGTAATATTTGACAACATTCCTGGCGAGTTGGCCTCTACGTCTCCGTGGGACATTCATATACATCAACAACGTAATATAACCTAACCTAACCCAACCTAACCTTTCGGCGCTATTATTCGACAACATTCCTGTCGAGTTGGCCTCTACGTCTCCGTGGGACTTTTATATACATCAATAGCGTAATATAACCTAACCTAACCCAACCTAATATCTCGGTACTAATATTTGAAAACATTCCTGGCGAGTAGGCCTCTACGTCTCCGTGGGAATTTTATATACATCAATAACGTAATATAACCTAACCTAACCCAACGTAACATCTCGGCGGTAATATTTGACGACATTCCTGGCTTATTGGTCTCATGGTTTCCGTGGGAGTTTTATATACATCAATAGCGTAATATAACCTAACCTAACCCAACCTAACATCTCGGTACTAATATTCGACAACATTCCTGGCGAGTTGGCCTCTACGTCTCCGTGAGATCTTCATATCCATCAATAACGTAATATAACCTAATATAACCCGACCTAACCACTCGGCGCTATTATGTGACAACATTCCTGGCGAGTTGGCCTCTACGTCTCCGTGGGACCTTCACATATATCAATAACGTAATATAAGCTAAACTAACCCAACCTAACCTTTCGGCGCTATTGTTTGCCAACATTCCTGGCTTGTTGGACTCTATGTTTCCGTGGGACCTTTATATACATCAATAACGTAATATAACCTAACCTAAACCAACCTAACATCTCGGCACTAATATTTGACAACATTCCTGGCGAGTTGGACTCTACCTCTCCGTGGGACCTTCATATGAATCAATAACGTAATTTAACATAACCTAAACCAACGTAACATCTCGGCGGTAATATTTGACAACATTCCTAGCTTGTTGGCCTCTATGTTTCCGTGGGACCTTTATATACATCAATAACGTAATATAACCTAACCTAAACCAATCCTAACATCTCGGCGGTAATATTTGACAACATTCCTGGCGAGTTGGCCTCTACGTCTCCGTGGGGCCTTCATATACATTAATAACGTAATATAACGTAACCTAACCCAACCCAAATTCTCGGCACTAATATTTGACAACATTCCTGGCGAGTTAGCCTCTACGTCTCCGTTAAACTTCATATACATCAATAACGTAATATAACGTAACCTAACCCAACCCAAGATTTCGGCGCTATTATTTGAAAACATTCCTGGCGAGTTGGCCTCTACGTCTCCGTGGGAATTTTATATACATCAATAACGTAATATAACATTACCTAAGCCAATCTCACATCACGGCGGTAATATTTGACAACATTCCTGGCGAGTTGGCCTCTACGTCACCGTGGGACCTTCATATACATCAATAACGTAATTTAACATAACCTAAACCAACGTAACATCTCGGCGGTAATATTTGACAACATTCCTGGCGAGTTGGCCTCTACGTCTCCGTGGGAATTTTATATACATCAATAACGTAATATAACCTAACCTAGCCCAACCTATCATCTCGGGCGGTAATATTTGACAGCATTCCTGGCGAGTTGGCCTCTACGTCTCCGTGGGAATTTTATATACATCAATAACGTAATATAACCTAACCTAACCCAACCTAACGTCTCGGCACTAATATTTGACCACATTCCTGGCGAGTTGGCCTCTACATCTCCGTGGGACCTTCACATACATCAATAACGTATTGTAACCTAACCTAACCCAACCTATGATCTCGGCCGTAATATTTGACAACATTCCTGACGAGTTGGCCTCTACGTCTCCGTGGGACTTTTAGATACATCAATAACGTAATATAATCTAACCTAACCCAACCTATCATCTCGGCGGTAATATTTGACAACATTCCTGGCCAGTTGGCCCCTACGTCTCCGTGGGGCCTTCATATACATCAATAACGTAATATAACCTAACCTAACCAAACCTAACATTTCGGCGGTAATATTTGACAACATTCCTGGCGAGTTGGCCTCTACGTCTCCGTGGGACATTCATATACATCAACAACGTAATATAACCTAACCTAACCCAACCTAACCTTTCGGCGCTATTATTCGACAACATTCCTGTCGAGTTGGCCTCTACGTCTCCGTGGGACTTTTATATACATCAATAGCGTAATATAACCTAACCTAACCCAACCTAATATCTCGGTACTAATATTTGAAAACATTCCTGGCGAGTAGGCCTCTACGTCTCCGTGGGAATTTTATATACATCAATAACGTAATATAACCTAACCTAACCCAACGTAACATCTCGGCGGTAATATTTGACGACATTCCTGGCTTATTGGTCTCATGGTTTCCGTGGGAGTTTTATATACATCAATAGCGTAATATAACCTAACCTAACCCAACCTAACATCTCGGTACTAATATTCGACAACATTCCTGGCGAGTTGGCCTCTACGTCTCCGTGAGATCTTCATATCCATCAATAACGTAATATAACCTAATATAACCCGACCTAACCACTCGGCGCTATTATGTGACAACATTCCTGGCGAGTTGGCCTCTACGTCTCCGTGGGACCTTCACATATATCAATAACGTAATATAAGCTAAACTAACCCAACCTAACCTTTCGGCGCTATTGTTTGCCAACATTCCTGGCTTGTTGGACTCTATGTTTCCGTGGGACCTTTATATACATCAATAACGTAATATAACCTAACCTAAACCAACCTAACATCTCGGCACTAATATTTGACAACATTCCTGGCGAGTTGGACTCTACCTCTCCGTGGGACCTTCATATGAATCAATAACGTAATTTAACATAACCTAAACCAACGTAACATCTCGGCGGTAATATTTGACAACATTCCTAGCTTGTTGGCCTCTATGTTTCCGTGGGACCTTTATATACATCAATAACGTAATATAACCTAACCTAAACCAATCCTAACATCTCGGCGGTAATATTTGACAACATTCCTGGCGAGTTGGCCTCTACGTCTCCGTGGGGCCTTCATATACATTAATAACGTAATATAACGTAACCTAACCCAACCCAAATTCTCGGCACTAATATTTGACAACATTCCTGGCGAGTTAGCCTCTACGTCTCCGTTAAACTTCATATACATCAATAACGTAATATAACGTAACCTAACCCAACCCAAGATTTCGGCGCTATTATTTGAGAACATTCCTGTCGAGTTGGCCTCTACGTCTCCGTGGGACCTTTATGTACATCAGTAACGTAATATAACCTAACCTAACCCAACCTAACATCTCGGCGGTAATATTTGACAACATTCCTGGCGAGTTGGCCTCTACGTCTCCGTGACACCTTCATATCCATCAATAACGTAATATAACCTAACCTAAACCAACGTAACATCTCGGCGGTAATATTTGACAACATTCCTGGCTTGTTGGCCTCTATGTTTCCGTGGGACCTTTATATACATCAATAACGTAATATAACCTAACCTAGCCCAACGTATAATCTCGGTGGTAATATTTGACAACATTCCTGGCGAGTTGGCCTCTACGTCTCCGTGGGAATTTTATATACATCAATAACGTAATATAACATTACCTAAGCCAATCTCACATCACGGCGGTAATATTTGACAACATTCCTGGCGAGTTGGCCTCTACGTCACCGTGGGACCTTCATATACATCAATAACGTAATTTAACATAACCTAAACCAACGTAACATCTCGGCGGTAATATTTGACAACATTCCTGGCGAGTTGGCCTCTACGTCTCCGTGGGAATTTTATATACATCAATAACGTAATATAACCTAACCTAGCCCAACCTATCATCTCGGGCGGTAATATTTGACAGCATTCCTGGCGAGTTGGCCTCTACGTCTCCGTGGGAATTTTATATACATCAATAACGTAATATAACCTAACCTAACCCAACCTAACGCCTCGGCACTAATATTTGACCACATTCCTGGCGATTTGGCCTCTACATCTCCGTGGGACCTTCACATACATCAATAACGTATTGTAACCTAACCTAACCCAACC
The DNA here is from genome assembly GCA_963969225.1 of Xylocopa violacea. Lineage (NCBI taxonomy): Eukaryota > Metazoa > Arthropoda > Insecta > Hymenoptera > Apidae > Xylocopa > Xylocopa violacea. The sequence goes on from CAXAJV010001198.1 coordinate 1,405,582, forward strand.
TATGATCTCGGCCGTAATATTTGACAACATTCCTGACGAGTTGGCCTCTACGTCTCCGTGGGACTTTTAGATACATCAATAACGTAATATAATCTAACCTAACCCAACCTATCATCTCGGCGGTAATATTTGACAACATTCCTGGCCAGTTGGCCCCTACGTCTCCGTGGGGCCTTCATATACATCAATAACGTAATATAACCTAACCTAACCAAACCTAACATTTCGGCGGTAATATTTGACAACATTCCTGGCGAGTTGGCCTCTACGTCTCCGTGGGACATTCATATACATCAACAACGTAATATAACCTAACCTAACCCAACCTAACCTTTCGGCGCTATTATTCTACAACATTCCTGTCGAGTTGGCCTCTACGTCTCCGTGGGACTTTTATATACATCAATAGCGTAATATAACCTAACCTAACCCAACCTAATATCTCGGTACTAATATTTGAAAACATTCCTGGCGAGTAGGCCTCTACGTCTCCGTGGGAATTTTATATACATCAATAACGTAATATAACCTAACCTAACCCAACGTAACATCTCGGCGGTAATATTTGACGACATTCCTGGCTTATTGGTCTCATGGTTTCCGTGGGAGTTTTATATACATCAATAGCGTAATATAACCTAACCTAACCCAACCTAACATCTCGGTACTAATATTCGACAACATTCCTGGCGAGTTGGCCTCTACGTCTCCGTGAGACCTTCATATCCATCAATAACGTAATATAACCTAATATAACCCGACCTAACCACTCGGCGCTATTATGTGACAACATTCCTGGCGAGTTGGCCTCTACGTCTCCGTGGGACCTTCACATATATCAATAACGTAATATAAGCTAAACTAACCCAACCTAACCTTTCGGCGCTATTGTTTGCCAACATTCCTGGCTTGTTGGACTCTATGTTTCCGAGGGACCTTTATATACATCAATAACGTAATATAACCTAACCTAAACCAACCTAACATCTCGGCGGTAATATTTGACAACATTCCTGGCGAGTTGGCCTCTACGTCTCCGTGGGGCCTTCATATACATCAATAACGTAATATAACGTAACCTAACCCAACCCAAATTCTCGGCACTAATATTTGACAACATTCCTGGCGAGTTAGCCTCTACGTCTCCGTGGAACTTCATATACATCAATAACGTAATATAACGTAACCTAACCCAACCTAAGATTTCGGCGCTATTATTTGAGAACATTCCTGTCGAGTTGGCCTCTACGTCTCCGTGGGACCTTTATGTACATCAATAACGTAATATAACCTAACCTAACCCAACCTAACATCTCGGCGGTAATATTTGACAACATTCCTGGCGAGTTGGCCTCTACGTCTCCGTGACACCTTCATATCCATCAATAACGTAATATAACCTAATATAACCCAACCTAACCACTCGGCGCTATTATATGACAATATTCCTGGCGGGTTGGCCTCTACGTCTCCGCGGGGCCTTTATATACATCAATAAAGTAATATAACCTAATATAACCCAACCTAACCAGTCGGCGCTATTATGTGACAACATTCCTGGCGAGTTGGCATCTACGTGTCCGTGGGACCTTCACATATATCAATAACGTAATATAACCTAAACTAACCCAACCTAACCTTTCGGCGCTATCATTTGACAACATTCCTGGCGGGTTGGCCTCTACGTCTCCGCGGGGCCTTTATATACATCAATAACGTAATATAACCTAACCTAACCCAACCCAACCTCTCGGCACTCATATTTGACAACATTCCTGGCGAGTTGGCCTCTACGTCTCCGTGGGACATTCATATACATCAACAACGTAATATAACCTAACGTAACCCAACCTAACCTTTCGGCGCTATTATTCGACAACATTCCTGTCGAGTTGGCCTCTACGTCTCCGTGGGACTTTTATATACATCAATAGCGTAATATAACCTAACCTAACCCAACCTAATATCTCGGTACTAATATTTGAAAACATTCCTGGCGAGTAGGCCTCTACGTCTCCGTGGGAATTTTATATACATCAATAACGTAATATAACCTAACCTAACCCAACGTAACATCTCGGCGGTAATATTTGACGACATTCCTGGCTTATTGGTCTCATGGTTTCCGTGGGAGTTTTATATACATCAATAGCGTAATATAACCTAACCTAACCCAACCTAACATCTCGGTACTAATATTCGACAACATTCCTGGCGAGTTGGCCTCTACGTCTCCGTGAGACCTTCATATCCATCAATAACGTAATATAACCTAATATAACCCGACCTAACCACTCGGCGCTATGATGTGACAACATTCCTGGCGATTTGGCCTCTACGTCTCCGTGGGACCTTCACATATATCAATAACGTAATATAAGCTAAACTAACCCAACCTAACCTTTCGGCGCTATTGTTTGCCAACATTCCTGGCTTGTTGGACTCTATGTTTCCGTGGGACCTTTATATACATCAATAACGTAATATAACCTAACCTAAACCAACCTAACATCTCGGCACTAATATTTGACAACATTCCTGGCGAGTTGGCCTCTACCTCTCCGTGGGACCTTCATATGAATCAATAACGTAATTTAACATAACCTAAACCAACGTAACATCTCGGCGGTAATATTTGACAACATTCCTAGCTTGTTGGCCTCTATGTTTCCGTGGGACCTTTATATACATCAATAACGTAATATAACCTAACCTAAACCAATCCTAACATCTCGGCGGTAATATTTGACAACATTCCTGGCGAGTTGGCCTCTACGTCTCCGTGGGGCCTTCATATACATTAATAACGTAATATAACGTAACCTAACCCAACCCAAATTCTCGGCACTAATATTTGACAACATTCCTGGCGAGTTAGCCTCTACGTCTCCGTTAAACTTCATATACATCAATAACGTAATATAACGTAACCTAACCCAACCCAAGATTTCGGCGCTATTATTTGAGAACATTCCTGTCGAGTTGGCCTCTACGTCTCCGTGGGACCTTTATGTACATCAGTAACGTAATATAACCTAACCTAACCCAACCTAACATCTCGGCGGTAATATTTGACAACATTCCTGGCGAGTTGGCCTCTACGTCTCCGTGACACCTTCATATCCATCAATAACGTAATATAACCTAACCAAAACCAACGTAACATCTCGGCGGTAATATTTGACAACATTCCTGGCTTGTTGGCCTCTATGTTTCCGTGGGACCTTTATATACATCAATAACGTAATATAACCTAACCTAGCCCAACGTATAATCTCGGTGGTAATATTTGACAACATTCCTGGCGAGTTGGCCTCTACGTCTCCGTGGGAATTTTATATACATCAATAACGTAATATAACATTACCTAAGCCAATCTCACATCACGGCGGTAATATTTGACAACATTCCTGGCGAGTTGGCCTCTACGTCACCGTGGGACCTTCATATACATCAATAACGTAATTTAACATAACCTAAACCAACGTAACATCTCGGCGGTAATATTTGACAACATTCCTGGCGAGTTGGCCTCTACGTCTCCGTGGGAATTTTATATACATCAATAACGTAATATAACCTAACCTAGCCCAACCTATCATCTCGGGCGGTAATATTTGACAGCATTCCTGGCGAGTTGGCCTCTACGTCTCCGTGGGAATTTTATATACATCAATAACGTAATATAACCTAACCTAACCCAACCTAACGTCTCGGCACTAATATTTGACCACATTCCTGGCGAGTTGGCCTCTACATCTCCGTGGGACCTTCACATACATCAATAACGTATTGTAACCTAACCTAACCCAACCTATGATCTCGGCCGTAATATTTGACAACATTCCTGACGAGTTGGCCTCTACGTCTCCGTGGGACTTTTAGATACATCAATAACGTAATATAATCTAACCTAACCCAACCTATCATCTCGGCGGTAATATTTGACAACATTCCTGGCCAGTTGGCCCCTACGTCTCCGTGGGGCCTTCATATACATCAATAACGTAATATAACCTAACCTAACCAAACCTAACATTTCGGCGGTAATATTTGACAACATTCCTGGCGAGTTGGCCTCTACGTCTCCGTGGGACATTCATATACATCAACAACGTAATATAACCTAACCTAACCCAACCTAACCTTTCGGCGCTATTATTCGACAACATTCCTGTCGAGTTGGCCTCTACGTCTCCGTGGGACTTTTATATACATCAATAGCGTAATATAACCTAACCTAACCCAACCTAATATCTCGGTACTAATATTTGAAAACATTCCTGGCGAGTAGGCCTCTACGTCTCCGTGGGAATTTTATATACATCAATAACGTAATATAACCTAACCTAACCCAACGTAACATCTCGGCGGTAATATTTGACGACATTCCTGGCTTATTGGTCTCATGGTTTCCGTGGGAGTTTTATATACATCAATAGCGTAATATAACCTAACCTAACCCAACCTAACATCTCGGTACTAATATTCGACAACATTCCTGGCGAGTTGGCCTCTACGTCTCCGTGAGACCTTCATATCCATCAATAACGTAATATAACCTAATATAACCCGACCTAACCACTCGGCGCTATTATGTGACAACATTCCTGGCGAGTTGGCCTCTACGTCTCCGTGGGACCTTCACATATATCAATAACGTAATATAAGCTAAACTAACCCAACCTAACCTTTCGGCGCTATTGTTTGCCAACATTCCTGGCTTGTTGGACTCTATGTTTCCGTGGGACCTTTATATACATCAATAACGTAATATAACCTAACCTAAACCAACCTAACATCTCGGCGGTAATATTTGACAACATTCCTGGCGAGTTGGCCTCTACGTCTCCGTGGGGCCTTCATATACATCAATAACGTAATATAACGTAACCTAACCCAACCCAAATTCTCGGCACTAATATTTGACAACATTCCTGGCGAGTTAGCCTCTACGTCTCCGTGGAACTTCATATACATCAATAACGTAATATAACGTAACCTAACCCAACCTAAGATTTCGGCGCTATTATTTGAGAACATTCCTGTCGAGTTGGCCTCTACGTCTCCGTGGGACCTTTATGTACATCAATAACGTAATATAACCTAACCTAACCCAACCTAACATCTCGGCGGTAATATTTGACAACATTCCTGGCGAGTTGGCCTCTACGTCTCCGTGACACCTTCATATCCATCAATAACGTAATATAACCTAATATAACCCAACCTAACCACTCGGCGCTATTATATGACAATATTCCTGGCGGGTTGGCCTCTACGTCTCCGCGGGGCCTTTATATACATCAATAAAGTAATATAACCTAATATAACCCAACCTAACCAGTCGGCGCTATTATGTGACAACATTCCTGGCGAGTTGGCATCTACGTGTCCGTGGGACCTTCACATATATCAATAACGTAATATAACCTAAACTAACCCAACCTAACCTTTCGGCGCTATCATTTGACAACATTCCTGGCGGGTTGGCCTCTACGTCTCCGCGGGGCCTTTATATACATCAATAACGTAATATAACCTAACCTAACCCAACCCAACCTCTCGGCACTCATATTTGACAACATTCCTGGCGAGTTGGCCTCTACGTCTCCGTGGGACATTCATATACATCAACAACGTAATATAACCTAACGTAACCCAACCTAACCTTTCGGCGCTATTATTCGACAACATTCCTGTCGAGTTGGCCTCTACGTCTCCGTGGGACTTTTATATACATCAATAGCGTAATATAACCTAACCTAACCCAACCTAATATCTCGGTACTAATATTTGAAAACATTCCTGGCGAGTAGGCCTCTACGTCTCCGTGGGAATTTTATATACATCAATAACGTAATATAACCTAACCTAACCCAACGTAACATCTCGGCGGTAATATTTGACGACATTCCTGGCTTATTGGTCTCATGGTTTCCGTGGGAGTTTTATATACATCAATAGCGTAATATAACCTAACCTAACCCAACCTAACATCTCGGTACTAATATTCGACAACATTCCTGGCGAGTTGGCCTCTACGTCTCCGTGAGACCTTCATATCCATCAATAACGTAATATAACCTAATATAACCCGACCTAACCACTCGGCGCTATGATGTGACAACATTCCTGGCGAGTTGGCCTCTACGTCTCCGTGGGACCTTCACATATATCAATAACGTAATATAACCTAAACTAACCCAACCTAACCTTTCGGCGCTATTGTTTGCCAACATTCCTGGCTTGTTGGACTCTATGTTTCCGTGGGACCTTTATATACATCAATAACGTAATATAACCTAACCTAAACCAACCTAACATCTCGGCGGTAATATTTGACAACATTCCTGGCGAGTTGGCCTCTACGTCTCCGTGGGGCCTTCATATACATCAATAACGTAATATAACGTAACCTAACCCAACCCAAATTCTCGGCACTAATATTTGACAACATTCCTGGCGAGTTAGCCTCTACGTCTCCGTGGAACTTCATATACATCAATAACGTAATATAACGTAACCTAACCCAACCCAAGATTTCGGCGCTATTATTTGAGAACATTCCTGTCGAGTTGGCCTCTACGTCTCCGTGGGACCTTTATGTACATCAGTAACGTAATATAACCTAACCTAACCCAACCTAACATCTCGGCGGTAATATTTGACAACATTCCTGGCGAGTTGGCCTCTACGTCTCCGTGACACCTTCATATCCATCAATAACGTAATATAACCTAATATAACCCAACCTAACCACTCGGCGCTATTATATGACAATATTCCTGGCGGGTTGGCCTCTACGTCTCCGCGGGGCCTTTATATACATCAATAAAGTAATATAACCTAATATAACCCAACCTAACCAGTCGGCGCTATTATGTGACAACATTCCTGGCGAGTTGGCATCTACGTGTCCGTGGGACCTTCACATATATCAATAACGTAATATAACCTAAACTAACCCAACCTAACCTTTCGGCGCTATCATTTGACAACATTCCTGGCGGGTTGGCCTCTACGTCTCCGCGGGGCCTTTATATACATCAATAACGTAATATAACCTAACCTAACCCAACCCAACCTCTCGGCACTCATATTTGACAACATTCCTGGCGAGTTGGCCTCTACGTCTCCGTGGGACATTCATATACATCAACAACGTAATATAACCTAACCTAACCCAACCTAACCTTTCGGCGCTATTATTCGACAACATTCCTGTCGAGTTGGCCTCTACGTCTCCGTGGGACTTTTATATACATCAATAGCGTAATATAACCTAACCTAACCCAACCTAATATCTCGGTACTAATATTTGAAAACATTCCTGGCGAGTAGGCCTCTACGTCTCCGTGGGAATTTTATATACATCAATAACGTAATATAACGTAACCTAACCCAACCCAAATTCTCGGCACTAATATTTGACAACATTCCTGGCGAGTTAGCCTCTACGTCTCCGTGGAACTTCATATACATCAATAACGTAATATAACGTAACCTAACCCAACCTAAGATTTCGGCGCTATTATTTGAGAACATTCCTGTCGAGTTGGCCTCTACGTCTCCGTGGGACCTTTATGTACATCAATAACGTAATATAACCTAACCTAACCCAACCTAACATCTCGGCGGTAATATTTGACAACATTCCTGGCGAGTTGGCCTCTACGTCTCCGTGACACCTTCATATCCATCAATAACGTAATATAACCTAATATAACCCAACCTAACCACTCGGCGCTATTATATGACAATATTCCTGGCGGGTTGGCCTCTACGTCTTCGCGGGGCCTTTATATACATCAATAAAGTAATATAACCTAATATAACCCAACCTAACCAGTCGGCGCTATTATGTGACAACATTCCTGGCGAGTTGGCATCTACGTGTCCGTGGGACCTTCACATATATCAATAACGTAATATAACCTAAACTAACCCAACCTAACCTTTCGGCGCTATCATTTGACAACATTCCTGGCGGGTTGGCCTCTACGTCTCCGCGGGGCCTTTATATACATCAATAACGTAATATAACCTAACCTAACCCAACCCAACCTCTCGGCACTCATATTTGACAACATTCCTGGCGAGTTGGCCTCTACGTCTCCGTGGGACATTCATATACATCAACAACGTAATATAACCTAACGTAACCCAACCTAACCTTTCGGCGCTATTATTCGACAACATTCCTGTCGAGTTGGCCTCTACGTCTCCGTGGGACTTTTATATACATCAATAGCGTAATATAACCTAACCTAACCCAATCTAATATCTCGGTACTAATATTTGAAAACATTCCTGGCGAGTAGGCCTCTACGTCTCCGTGGGAATTTTATATACATCAATAACGTAATATAACCTAACCTAACCCAACGTAACATCTCGGCGGTAATATTTGACGACATTCCTGGCTTATTGGTCTCATGGTTTCCGTGGGAGTTTTATATACATCAATAGCGTAATATAACCTAACCTAACCCAACCTAACATCTCGGTACTAATATTCGACAACATTCCTGGCGAGTTGGCCTCTACGTCTCCGTGAGACCTTCATATCCATCAATAACGTAATATAACCTAATATAACCCGACCTAACCACTCGGCGCTATGATGTGACAACATTCCTGGCGAGTTGGCCTCTACGTCTCCGTGGGACCTTCACATATATCAATAACGTAATATAACCTAAACTAACCCAACCTAACCTTTCGGCGCTATTGTTTGCCAACATTCCTGGCTTGTTGGACTCTATGTTTCCGTGGGACCTTTATATACATCAATAACGTAATATAACCTAACCTAAACCAACCTAACATCTCGGCGGTAATATTTGACAACATTCCTGGCGAGTTGGCCTCTACGTCTCCGTGGGGCCTTCATATACATCAATAACGTAATATAACGTAACCTAACCCAACCCAAATTCTCGGCACTAATATTTGACAACATTCCTGGCGAGTTAGCCTCTACGTCTCCGTGGAACTTCATATACATCAATAACGTAATATAACGTAACCTAACCCAACCCAAGATTTCGGCGCTATTATTTGAGAACATTCCTGTCGAGTTGGCCTCTACGTCTCCGTGGGACCTTTATGTACATCAGTAACGTAATATAACCTAACCTAACCCAACCTAACATCTCGGCGGTAATATTTGACAACATTCCTGGCGAGTTGGCCTCTACGTCTCCGTGACACCTTCATATCCATCAATAACGTAATACAACCTAATATAACCCAACCTAACCACTCGGCGCTATTATATGACAATATTCCTGGCGGGTTGGCCTCTACGTCTCCGCGGGGCCTTTATATACATCAATAAAGTAATATAACCTAATATAACCCAACCTAACCAGTCGGCGCTATTATGTGACAACATTCCTGGCGAGTTGGCATCTACGTGTCCGTGGGACCTTCACATATATCAATAACGTAATATAACCTAAACTAACCCAACCTAACCTTTCGGCGCTATCATTTGACAACATTCCTGGCGGGTTGGCCTCTACGTCTCCGCGGGGCCTTTATATACATCAATAACGTAATATAACCTAACCTAACCCAACCCAACCTCTCGGCACTCATATTTGACAACATTCCTGGCGAGTTGGCCTCTACGTCTCCGTGGGACATTCATATACATCAACAACGTAATATAACCTAACGTAACCCAACCTAACCTTTCGGCGCTATTATTCGACAACATTCCTGTCGAGTTGGCCTCTACGTCTCCGTGGGACTTTTATATACATCAATAGCGTAATATAACCTAACCTAACCCAACCTAATATCTCGGTACTAATATTTGAAAACATTCCTGGCGAGTAGGCCTCTACGTCTCCGTGGGAATTTTATATACATCAATAACGTAATATAACCTAACCTAACCCAACGTAACATCTCGGCGGTAATATTTGACGACATTCCTGGCTTATTGGTCTCATGGTTTCCGTGGGAGTTTTATATACATCAATAGCGTAATATAACCTAACCTAACCCAACCTAACATCTCGCTACCAATATTCGACAACATTCCTAGCGAGTTGGCCTCTACGTCTCCGTGAGACCTTCATATCCATCAATAACGTAATATAACCTAATATAACCCGACCTAACCACTCGGCGCTATGATGTGACAACATTCCTGGCGAGTTGGCCTCTACGTCTCCGTGGGACCTTCACATATATCAATAACGTAATATAACCTAAACTAACCCAACCTAACCTTTCGGCGCTATTGTTTGCCAACATTCCTGGCTTGTTGGACTCTATGTTTCCGTGGGACCTTTATATACATCAATAACGTAATATAACCTAACCTAAACCAACCTAACATCTCGGCGGTAATATTTGACAACATTCCTGGCGAGTTGGCCTCTACGTCTCCGTGGGGCCTTCATATACATCAATAACGTAATATAACCTAACCTAACCCAACCCAAATTCTCGGCACTAATATTTGACAACATTCCTGGCGAGTTAGCCTCTACGTCTCCGTGGAACTTCATATACATCAATAACGTAATATAACGTAACCTAACCCAACCTAAGATTTCGGCGCTATTATTTGAGAACATTCCTGTCGAGTTGGCCTCTACGTCTCCGTGACACCTTCATATCCATCAATAACGTAATATAACCTAATATAACCCAACCTAACCACTCGGCGGTAATATTTGACAACATTCCTGGCCAGTTGGCCTCTACCTCTCCGTGGGACCTTCATATACATCAATAACGTAATTTAACCTAACCTAACCCAACCTAACATCTCGGCACTAATATTTGACAACATTCCTGGCGAGTTGGCCTCTACCTCTACGTGGGACCTTCATATACATCAATAACGTAATTTAACATAACCTAAACCAACGTAACATCTCGGCGGTAATATTTGACAACATTCCTGGCGAGTTGGCCTCTACGTCTTCGTGGGAATTTTATATACATCAATAACGTAATATAACCTAACCTAGCCCAACCTATCATCTCGGGCGGTAATATTTGACAGCATTCCTGGCGAGTTGGCCTCTACGTCTCCGTGGGAATTTTATATACATCAATAACGTAATATAACCTAACCTAACCCAACCTAACATCTCGGCACTAATATTTGACAACATTCCTGGCGAGTTGGCCTCTACCTCTCCGTGGGACCTTCATATGAATCAATAACGTAATTTAACATAACCTAAACCAACGTAACATCTCGGCGGTAATATTTGACAACATTCCTAGCTTGTTGGCCTCTATGTTTCCGTGGGACCTTTATATACATCAATAACGTAATATAACCTAACCTAAACCAACCTAACATCTCGGCGGTAATATTTGACAACATTCCTGGCGAGTTGGCCTCTACGTCTCCGTGGGGCCTTCATATCCATCAATAACGTAATATAACCTAATATAACCCGACCTAACCACTCGGCGCTATGATGTGACAACATTCCTGGCGAGTTGGCCTCTACGTCTCCGTGGGACCTTCACATATATCAATAACGTAATATAACCTAAACTAACCCAACCTAACCTTTCGGCGCTATTGTTTGCCAACATTCCTGGCTTGTTGGACTCTATGTTTCCGTGGGACCTTTATATACATCAATAACGTAATATAACCTAACCTAAACCAACCTAACATCTCGGCGGTAATATTTGACAACATTCCTGGCGAGTTGGCCTCTACGTCTCCGTGGGGCCTTCATATACATCAATAACGTAATATAACCTAACCTAACCCAACCCAAATTCTCGGCACTAATATTTGACAACATTCCTGGCGAGTTAGCCTCTACGTCTCCGTGGAACTTCATATACATCAATAACGTAATATAACGTAACCTAACCCAACCTAAGATTTCGGCGCTATTATTTGAGAACATTCCTGTCGAGTTGGCCTCTACGTCTCCGTGGGACCTTTATGTACATCAATAACGTAATATAACCTAACCTAACCCAACCTAACATCTCGGCGGTAATATTTGACAACATTCCTGGCGAGTTGGCCTCTACGTCTCCGTGACACCTTCATATCCATCAATAACGTAATATAACCTAATATAACCCAACCTAACCACTCGGCGGTAATATTTGACAACATTCCTGGCCAGTTGGCCTCTACCTCTCCGTGGGACCTTCATATACATCAATAACGTAATTTAACCTAACCTAACCCAACCTAACATCTCGGCACTAATATTTGACAACATTCCTGGCGAGTTGGCCTCTACCTCTACGTGGGACCTTCATATACATCAATAACGTAATTTAACATAACCTAAACCAACGTAACATCTCGGCGGTAATATTTGACAACATTCCTGGCGAGTTGGCCTCTACGTCTTCGTGGGAATTTTATATACATCAATAACGTAATATAACCTAACCTAGCCCAACCTATCATCTCGGGCGGTAATATTTGACAGCATTCCTGGCGAGTTGGCCTCTACGTCTCCGTGGGAATTTTATATACATCAATAACGTAATATAACCTAACCTAACCCAACCTAACATCTCGGCACTAATATTTGACAACATTCCTGGCGAGTTGGCCTCTACCTCTCCGTGGGACCTTCATATGAATCAATAACGTAATTTAACATAACCTAAACCAACGTAACATCTCGGCGGTAATATTTGACAACATTCCTAGCTTGTTGGCCTCTATGTTTCCGTGGGACCTTTATATACATCAATAACGTAATATAACCTAACCTAAACCAACCTAACATCTCGGCGGTAATATTTGACAACATTCCTGGCGAGTTGGCCTCTACGTCTCCGTGGGGCCTTCATATACATCAATAACGTAATATAACGTAACCTAACCCAACCCAAATTCTCGGCACTAATATTTGACAACATTCCTGGCGAGTTAGCCTCTACGTCTCCGTGGAACTTCATATACATCAATAACGTAATATAACGTAACCTAACCCAACCCAAGATTTCGGCGCTATTATTTGAGAACATTCCTGTCGAGTTGGCCTCTACGTCTCCGTGGGACCTTTATGTACATCAGTAACGTAATATAACCTAACCTAACCCAACCTAACATCTCGGCGGTAATATTTGACAACATTCCTGGCGAGTTGGCCTCTACGTCTCCGTGACACCTTCATATCCATCAATAACGTAATATAACCTAACCTAAACCAACGTAACATCTCGGCGGTAATATTTGACAACATTCCTGGCTTGTTGGCCTCTATGTTTCCGTGGGACCTTTATATACATCAATAACGTAATATAACCTAACCTAGCCCAACGTATAATCTCGGTGGTAATATTTGACAACATTCCTTGCGAGTTGGCCTCTACGTCTCCGTGGGAATTTTATATACATCAATAACGTAATATAACATTACCTAAGCCAATCTCACATCACGGCGGTAATATTTGACAACATTCCTGGCGAGTTGGCCTCTACGTCACCGTGGGACCTTCATATACATCAATAACGTAATTTAACATAACCTAAACCAACGTAACATCTCGGCGGTAATATTTGACAACATTCCTGGCGAGTTGGCCTCTACGTCTCCGTGGGAATTTTATATACATCAATAACGTAATATAACCTAACCTAGCCCAACCTATCATCTCGGGCGGTAATATTTGACAGCATTCCTGGCGAGTTGGCCTCTACGTCTCCGTGGGAATTTTATATACATCAATAACGTAATATAACCTAACCTAACCCAACCTAACGTCTCGGCACTAATATTTGACCACATTCCTGGCGAGTTGGCCTCTTCATCTCCGTGGGACCTTCACATACATCAATAACGTATTGTAACCTAACCTAACCCAACCTATGATCTCGGCGGTAATATTTGACAACATTCCTGACGAGTTGGCCTCTACGTCTCCGTGGGACTTTTATATACATCAATAGCGTAATATAACCTAACCTAACCCAACCTAATATCTCGGTACTAATATTTGAAAACATTCCTGGCGAGTAGGCCTCTACGTCTCCGTGGGAATTTTATATACATCAATAACGTAATATAACCTAACCTAACCCAACGTAACATCTCGGCGGTAATATTTGACGACATTCCTGGCTTATTGGTCTCATGGTTTCCGTGGGAGTTTTATATACATCAATAGCGTAATATAACCTAACCTAACCCAACCTAACATCTCGGTACTAATATTCGACAACATTCCTGGCGAGTTGGCCTCTACGTCTCCGTGAGACCTTCATATCCATCAATAACGTAATATAACCTAATATAACCCGACCTAACCACTCGGCGCTATTATGTGACAACATTCCTGGCGAGTTGGCCTCTACGTCTCCGTGGGACCTTCACATATATCAATAACGTAATATAAGCTAAACTAACCCAACCTAACCTTTCGGCGCTATTGTTTGCCAACATTCCTGGCTTGTTGGACTCTATGTTTCCGTGGGACCTTTATATACATCAATAACGTAATATAACCTAACCTAAACCAACCTAACATCTCGGCGGTAATATTTGACAACATTCCTGGCGAGTTGGCCTCTACGTCTCCGTGGGGCCTTCATATACATCAATAACGTAATATAACGTAACCTAACCCAACCCAAATTCTCGGCTCTAATATTTGACAACATTCCTGGCGAGTTAGCCTCTACGTCTCCGTGGAACTTCATATACATCAATAACGTAATATAACGTAACCTAACCCAACCTAAGATTTCGGCGCTATTATTTGAGAACATTCCTGTCGAGTTGGCCTCTACGTCTCCGTGGGACCTTTATGTACATCAATAACGTAATATAACCTAACCTAACCCAACCTAACATCTCGGCGGTAATATTTGACAACATTCCTGGCGAGTTGGCCTCTACGTCTCCGTGACACCTTCATATCCATCAATAACGTAATATAACCTAATATAACCCAACCTAACCACTCGGCGCTATTATATGACAATATTCCTGGCGGGTTGGCCTCTACGTCTCCGCGGGGCCTTTATATACATCAATAAAGTAATATAACCTAATATAACCCAACCTAACCAGTCGGCGCTATTATGTGACAACATTCCTGGCGAGTTGGCATCTACGTGTCCGTGGGACCTTCACATATATCAATAACGTAATATAACCTAAACTAACCCAACCTAACCTTTCGGCGCTATCATTTGACAACATTCCTGGCGGGTTGGCCTCTACGTCTCCGCGGGGCCTTTATATACATCAATAACGTAATATAACCTAACCTAACCCAACCCAACCTCTCGGCACTCATATTTGACAACATTCCTGGCGAGTTGGCCTCTACGTCTCCGTGGGACATTCATATACATCAACAACGTAATATAACCTAACGTAACCCAACCTAACCTTTCGGCGCTATTATTCGACAACATTCCTGTCGAGTTGGCCTCTACGTCTCCGTGGGACTTTTATATACATCAATAGCGTAATATAACCTAACCTAACCCAACCTAATATCTCGGTACTAATATTTGAAAACATTCCTGGCGAGTAGGCCTCTACGTCTCCGTGGGAATTTTATATACATCAATAACGTAATATAACCTAACCTAACCCAACGTAACATCTCGGCGGTAATATTTGACGACATTCCTGGCTTATTGGTCTCATGGTTTCCGTGGGAGTTTTATATACATCAATAGCGTAATATAACCTAACCTAACCCAACCTAACATCTCGCTACCAATATTCGACAACATTCCTGGCGAGTTGGCCTCTACGTCTCCGTGAGACCTTCATATCCATCAATAACGTAATATAACCTAATATAACCCGACCTAACCACTCGGCGCTATGATGTGACAACATTCCTGGCGAGTTGGCCTCTACGTCTCCGTGGGACCTTCACATATATCAATAACGTAATATAACCTAAACTAACCCAACCTAACCTTTCGGCGCTATTGTTTGCCAACATACCTGGCTTGTTGGACTCTATGTTTCCGTGGGACCTTTATATACATCAATAACGTAATATAACCTAACCTAAACCAACCTAACATCTCGGCGGTAATATTTGACAACATTCCTGGCGAGTTGGCCTCTACGTCTCCGTGGGGCCTTCATATACATCAATAACGTAATATAACCTAACCTAACCCAACCCAAATTCTCGGCACTAATATTTGAAAACATTCCTGGCGAGTTAGCCTCTACGTCTCCGTGGAACTTCATATACATCAATAACGTAATATAACGTAACCTAACCCAACCTAAGATTTCGGCGCTATTATTTGAGAACATTCCTGTCGAGTTGGCCTCTACGTCTCCGTGGGACCTTTATGTACATCAATAACGTAATATAACCTAACCTAACCCAACCTAACATCTCGGCGGTAATATTTGACAACATTCCTGGCGAGTTGGCCTCTACGTCTCCGTGACACCTTCATATCCATCAATAACGTAATATAACCTAATATAACCCAACCTAACCACTCGGCGGTAATATTTGACAACATTCCTGGCCAGTTGGCCTCTACCTCTCCGTGGGACCTTCATATACATCAATAACGTAATTTAACCTAACCTAACCCAACCTAACATCTCGGCACTAATATTTGACAACATTCCTGGCGAGTTGGCCTCTACCTCTACGTGGGACCTTCATATACATCAATAACGTAATTTAACATAACCTAAACCAACGTAACATCTCGGCGGTAATATTTGACAACATTCCTGGCGAGTTGGCCTCTACGTCTTCGTGGGAATTTTATATACATCAATAACGTAATATAACCTAACCTAGCCCAACCTATCATCTCGGGCGGTAATATTTGACAGCATTCCTGGCGAGTTGGCCTCTACGTCTCCGTGGGAATTTTATATACATCAATAACGTAATATAACCTAACCTAACCCAACCTAACATCTCGGCACTAATATTTGACAACATTCCTGGCGAGTTGGCCTCTACCTCTCCGTGGGACCTTCATATGAATCAATAACGTAATTTAACATAACCTAAACCAACGTAACATCTCGGCGGTAATATTTGACAACATTCCTAGCTTGTTGGCCTCTATGTTTCCGTGGGACCTTTATATACATCAATAACGTAATATAACCTAACCTAAACCAACCTAACATCTCGGCGGTAATATTTGACAACATTCCTGGCGAGTTGGCCTCTACGTCTCCGTGGGGCCTTCATATACATCAATAACGTAATATAACGTAACCTAACCCAACCCAAATTCTCGGCACTAATATTTGACAACATTCCTGGCGAGTTAGCCTCTACGTCTCCGTGGAACTTCATATACATCAATAACGTAATATAACGTAACCTAACCCAACCCAAGATTTCGGCGCTATTATTTGAGAACATTCCTGTCGAGTTGGCCTCTACGTCTCCGTGGGACCTTTATGTACATCAGTAACGTAATATAACCTAACCTAACCCAACCTAACATCTCGGCGGTAATATTTGACAACATTCCTGGCGAGTTGGCCTCTACGTCTCCGTGACACCTTCATATCCATCAATAACGTAATATAACCTAACCTAAACCAACGTAACATCTCGGCGGTAATATTTGACAACATTCCTGGCTTGTTGGCCTCTATGTTTCCGTGGGACCTTTATATACATCAATAACGTAATATAACCTAACCTAGCCCAACGTATAATCTCGGTGGTAATATTTGACAACATTCCTTGCGAGTTGGCCTCTACGTCTCCGTGGGAATTTTATATACATCAATAACGTAATATAACATTACCTAAGCCAATCTCACATCACGGCGGTAATATTTGACAACATTCCTGGCGAGTTGGCCTCTACGTCACCGTGGGACCTTCATATACATCAATAACGTAATTTAACATAACCTAAACCAACGTAACATCTCGGCGGTAATATTTGACAACATTCCTGGCGAGTTGGCCTCTACGTCTCCGTGGGAATTTTATATACATCAATAACGTAATATAACCTAACCTAGCCCAACCTATCATCTCGGGCGGTAATATTTGACAGCATTCCTGGCGAGTTGGCCTCTACGTCTCCGTGGGAATTTTATATACATCAATAACGTAATATAACCTAACCTAACCCAACCTAACGTCTCGGCACTAATATTTGACCACATTCCTGGCGAGTTGGCCTCTACATCTCCGTGGTACCTTCACATACATCAATAACGTATTGTAACCTAACCTAACCCAACCTATGATCTCGGCGGTAATATTTGACAACATTCCTGACGAGTTGGCCTCTACGTCTCCGTGGGACCTTTATGTACATCAGTAACGTAATATAACCTAACCTAACCCAACCTAACATCTCGGCGGTAATATTTGACAACATTCCTGGCGAGTTGGCCTCTACGTCTCCGTGACACCTTCATATCCATCAATAACGTAATATAACCTAACCTAAACCAACGTAACCTCTCGGCGGTAATATTTGACAACATTCCTGGCTTGTTGGCCTCTATGTTTCCGTGGGACCTTTATATACATCAATAACGTAATATAACCTAACCTAGCCCAACGTATAATCTCGGTGGTAATATTTGACAACATTCCTTGCGAGTTGGCCTCTACGTCTCCGTGGGAATTTTATATACATCAATAACGTAATATAACATTACCTAAGCCAATCTCACATCACGGCGGTAATATTTGACAACATTCCTGGCGAGTTGGCCTCTACGTCACCGTGGGACCTTCATATACATCAATAACGTAATTTAACATAACCTAAACCAACGTAACATCTCGGCGGTAATATTTGACAACATTCCTGGCGAGTTGGCCTCTACGTCTCCGTGGGAATTTTATATACATCAATAACGTAATATAACCTAACCTAGCCCAACCTATCATCTCGGGCGGTAATATTTGACAGCATTCCTGGCGAGTTGGCCTCTACGTCTCCGTGGGAATTTTATATACATCAATAACGTAATATAACCTAACCTAACCAAACCTAACATTTCGGCGGTAATATTTGACAACATTCCTGGCGAGTTGGCCTCTACGTCTCCGTGGGGCCTTAATATACATCAATAACGTAATATAACCTAACCTAACCCAACCTAACACATCGGAGGTAATATTTGACAACATTCCTGGCGAGTTGGCCTCTACGTCACCGTGGGACCTTCATATACATCAATAACGTGATATTACCTAACCTAACACAACCTAACATCTCGGCGCTAATATTTGACAACATTCCTGGCGAGTTGGCCTCTACCTCTCCGTGAGACCTTCATATACATCAATAACGTAATTTAACATAACCTAAACCAACGTAACATCTCGGCGGTAATATTTGACAACATTCCTGGCTTGTTGGCCTCTATGTTTCCGTGGGACCTTTATATACATCAATAACGTAATATAACGTAACCTAGCCCAACCTATCATCTCGGGGGGTAATATTTGACAGCATTCCTGTCGAGTTGGCCTCTACGTCTCCGTGGGACTTTTATATACATCAATAACGTAATATAATCTAACCTAACCCAACCTATCATCTCGGCGGTAATATTTGACAACATTCCTGGCGAGTTGGCCTCTACGTCTCCGCGGGACTTTCATATACATCAATAACGTAATACAACCTAACCTAACCCAACCTAACCTTTCGGCGCTATTATTTGACAACATTCCTGTCGAGTTGGCCTCTACGTCTCCGTGGGACTTTTATATACATCAATAGCGTAATATAAACTAACCTAACCCAACCTAATATCTCGGTACTAATATTTGACAACATTCCTGGCGAGTTGGCCTCTACGTCTCCGTGGGAATTTTATATACATCAATAACGTAATATAATCTAACCTAACCCAACCTATCATCTCGGCACTAATATTTGACATCATTCCTGGCGAGTTGGCCTCTACCTCTCCGTGAGACCTTCATATACATCAATAACGTAATTTAACCTAACCTAAACCAACGTAACATCTCGGCGGTAATATTTGACAACATTCCTGGCTTGTTGGCCTCTATGTTTCCGTGGGACCTTTATATACATCAATAACGTAATATAACCTAACCTAGCCCAACGTATAATCTCGGTGGTAATATTTGACAACATTCCTGGCGAGTTGGCTTCTACGTCTCCGTGGGAATTTTATATACATCAATAACGTAATATAACATTACCTAAGCCAATCTCACATCACGGCGGTAATAATTGACAACATTCCTGGCGAGTTGGCCTCTACGTCTCCGTGGGAATTTTATATACATCAATAACGTAATATAACCTAACCTAGCCCAACCTATCATCTCGGGCGGTAATATTTGACAGCATTCCTGACGAGTTGGCCTCTACGTCTCCGTGGGACTTTTATATACATCAATAACGTAATATAATCTAACCTAACCCAACCTATCATCTCGGCGGTAATATTTGACAACATTCCTGGCCAGTTGGCCCCTACGTCTCCGTGGGGCCTTCATATACATCAATAACGTAATATAACCTAACCTAACCCAACCTAACATTTCGGCGGTAATATTTGACAACATTCCTGGCGAGTTGGCCTCTACGTCTCCGTGGGGCCTTAATATACATCAATAACGTAATATAACCTAACCTAACCCAACCTAACACATCGGAGGTAATATTTGACAACATTCCTGGCGAGTTGGCCTCTACGTCACCGTGGGACCTTCATATACATCAATAACGTGATATTACCTAACCTAACACAACCTAACATCTCGGCGCTAATATTTGACAACATTCCTGGCGAGTTGGCCTCTACCTCTCCGTGAGACCTTCATATACATCAATAACGTAATTTAACATAACCTAAACCAACGTAACATCTCGGCGGTAATATTTGACAACATTCCTGGCTTGTTGGCCTCTATGTTTCCGTGGGACCTTTATATACATCAATAACGTAATATAACCTAACCTAGCCCAACCTATCATCTCGGGAGGTAATATTTGACAGCATTCCTGTCGAGTTGGCCTCTACGTCTCCGTGGGAATTTTATATACATCAATAACGTAATATAACCTAACCTAACCCAACCTAACCTTCCGGCGCTATTATTTGACAACATTACTGGCGAGTTGGCCTCTACGTCTCCGTGGGAATTTTATATACATCAATAACGTAATATAATCTAACCTAACCCAACCTATCATCTCGGCACTAATATTTGACAACATTCCTGGCGAGTTGGCCTCTACCTCTCCGTGGGACCTTCATATACATCAATAACGTAATTTAACCTAACCTAACCCAACCTAACATCTCGGCACTAATATTTGACAACATTCCTGGCGAGTTGGCCTCTACCTCTACGTGGGACCTTCATATACATCAATAACGTAATTTAACATAACCTAAACCAACGTAACATCTCGGCGGTAATATTTGACAACATTCCTGGCCAGTTGGCCCCTACGTCTCCGTGGGGCCTTAATATACATCAATAACGTAGTATAACCTAACCTAACCCAACCTAATACATCGGCGGTAATATTTGACAACATTACTGGCGAGTTGGCCTCTACGTCACCGTGGGACCTTCATATACATCAATAACGTAATATTACCTAACCTAACCCAACCTAACATCTCGGCACTAATATTTGACAACATTCCTGGCGAGTTGGCCTCTACCTCTCCGTGGGACCTTCATATACATCAATAACGTAATTTAACCTAACCCAAACCAACGTAACATCTCGGCGGTAATATTTGACAACATTCCTGGCGAGTTAGCCTCTACGTCTCCGTGGGAATTTTATATACATCAATAACGTAATATAACCTAACCTAACCCAACCTAACATCTCGGCGGTAATATTTGACAACATTCCTGGCGAATTGGCCTCTACGTCTCCGTGGGGCCTTCATATACATCAATAACGTAATATAACCTAACCTAACCCAACCTATCATCTCGGCGGTAATATTTGACAACATTCCTGGCGAGTTGGCCTCTACGTCTCCGTGGGACTTTTATATACATCAGTAGCGTAATATAACCTAACCTAACCCAACCTAATATCTCGGTACTAATATTTGAAAACATTCCTGGCGAGTAGGACTCTACGTCTCCGTGGGAATTTTATATACATCAATAACGTGATATAACCTAACCTAACCCAACGTAACATCTCGGCGGTAATATTTGACGACATTCCTGGCTTATTGGCCTCATGGTTTCCGTGGGACTTTTATATACATCAATAGCGTAATATAACCTAACCTAACCTAACCGAACATCTCGGTACTAATATTTGACAACATTCCTCGCGAGTTGGCCTCTACGCCTCCGTGAGACCTTCTTATCCATCAACAACGCAATATAACCTAATATAACCCGACCTAACATCTCGGTACTAATATTTGACAACATTCCTGGCGAGTTGCCCTCTACGTCTCCGTGGGAATTTTATATACATCAATAACGTAATATAACCTAACCTAACCCAACCTAACGTCTCGGCACTAATATTTGACCACATTCCTGGCGAGTTGGCCTCTACATCTCCGTGGGACCTTCATATACATCAATATCGTATTGTAACCTAACCTAACCCAACCTATCATCTCGGCGGTAATATTTGACAACATTCCTGACGAGTTGGCCTCTACGTCTCCGTGGGACTTTTATATACATCAATAACGTAATATAATCTAACCTAACCCAACCTATCATCTCGGCGGTAATATTTGACAACATTCCTGGCCAGTTGGCCTCTACCTCTCCGTGGGACCTTCATATACATCAATAACGTAATTTAACCTAACCTAACCCAACCTAACATCTCGGCACTAATATTTGACAACATTCCTGGCGAGTTGGCCTCTACCTCTACGTGGGACCTTCATATACATCAATAACGTAATTTAACATAACCTAAACCAACGTAACATCTCGGCGGTAATATTTGACAACATTCCTGGCGAGTTGGCCTCTACGTCTCCGTGGGAATTTTATATACATCAATAACGTAATATAACCTAACCTAGCCCAACCTATCATCTCGGGCGGTAATATTTGACAGCATTCCTGGCGAGTTGGCCTCTACGTCTCCGTGGGAATTTTATATACATCAATAACGTAATATAACCTAACCTAACCCAACCTAACATCTCGGCACTAATATTTGACAACATTCCTGGCGAGTTGGCCTCTACCTCTCCGTGGGACCTTCATATGAATCAATAACGTAATTTAACATAACCTAAACCAACGTAACATCTCGGCGGTAATATTTGACAACATTCCTAGCTTGTTGGCCTCTATGTTTCCGTGGGACCTTTATATACATCAATAACGTAATATAACCTAACCTAGCCCAACCTATCATCTCGGCGGTAATATTTGACAACATTCCTGGCGAGTTGGCCTCTACGTCTCCGCGGGACTTTCATATACAGCAATAACGTAATACAACCTAACCTAACCCAACCTAACCTTTCGGCGCTATTATTTGACAACATTCCTGTCGAGTTGGCCTCTACGTCTCCGTGGGACTTTTATATACATCAATAGCGTAATATAAACTAACCTAACCCAACCTAATATCTCGGTACTAATATTTGACAACATTCCTGGCGAGTTGGCCTCTACGTCTCCGTGGGAATTTTATATACATCAATAACGTAATATAATCTAACCTAACCCAACCTATCATCTCGGCACTAATATTTGACATCATTCCTGGCGAGTTGGCCTCTACCTCTCCGTGGGACCTTCATATACATCAATAACGTAATTTAACCTAACCTAAACCAACGTAACATCTCGGCGGTAATATTTGACAACATTCCTGGCTTGTTGGCCTCTATGTTTCCGTGGGACCTTTATATACATCAATAACGTAATATAACCTAACCTAGCCCAACGTATAATCTCGGTGGTAATATTTGACAACATTCCTGGCGAGTTGGCCTCTACGTCTCCGTGGGAATTTTATATACATCAATAACGTAATATAACATTACCTAAGCCAATCTCACATCACGGCGGTAATATTTGACAACATTCCTGGCGAGTTGGCCTCTACGTCACCGTGGGACCTTCATATACATCAATAACGTAATTTAACATAACCTAAACCAACGTAACATCTCGGCGGTAATATTTGACAACATTCCTGGCGAGTTGGCCTCTACATCTCCGTGGGACCTTCACATACATCAATAACGTATTGTAACCTAACCTAACCCAACCTATGATCTCGGCGGTAATATTTGACAACATTCCTGACGAGTTGGCCTCTACGTCTCCGTGGGACTTTTAGATTCATCAATAACGTAATATAATCTAACCTAACCCAACCTATCATCTCGGCGGTAATATTTGACAACATTCCTGGCCAGTTGGCCCCTACGTCTCCGTGGGGCCTTCATATACATCAATAACGTAATATAACCTAACCTAACCAAACCTAACATTTCGGCGGTAATATTTGACAACATTCCTGGCGAGTTGGCCTCTACGTCTCCGTGGGGCCTTAATATACATCAATAACGTAATATAACCTAACCTAACCCAACCTAACACATCGGAGGTAATATTTGACAACATTCCTGGCGAGTTGGCCTCTACGTCACCGTGGGACCTTCATATACATCAATAACGTGATATTACCTAACCTAACACAACCTAACATCTCGGCGCTAATATTTGACAACATTCCTGGCGAGTTGGCCTCTACCTCTCCGTGAGACCTTCATATACATCAATAACGTAATTTAACATAACCTAAACTAACGTAACATCTCGGCGGTAATATTTGACAACATTCCTGGCTTGTTGGCCTCTATGTTTCCGTGGGACCTTTATATGCATCAATAACGTAATATAACCTAACCTAGCCCAACCTATCATCTCGGGGGGTAATATTTGACAGCATTCCTGTCGAGTTGGCCTCTACGTCTCCGTGGGACTTTTATATACATCAATAACGTAATATAATCTAACCTAACCCAACCTATCATCTCGGCGGTAATATTTGACAACATTCCTGGCGAG
>CAXAJV010001198.1:1430783-1495783 GCA_963969225.1 Xylocopa violacea
GGTTATATTACGTTATTGATGTATATAAAGGTCCTACGGATACATAGAGGCCAACAAGCCAGGAATGTTGTCAAATATTACCGCCGAGATGTTACGTTGGTTTAGGTTATGTTAAATTACGTTATTGATTCATATGAAGGTCCCACGGAGAGGTAGAGGCCAACTCGCCAGGAATGTTGTCAAATATTAGTGCCGAGATGTTAGGTTGGGTTAGGTTAGGTTATATTACGTTATTGATGTATATAAAATTCCCACGGAGACGTAGAGGCCAACTCGCCAGGAATGCTGTCAAATATTACCGCCCGAGATGATAGGTTGGGCTAGGTTAGGTTATATTACGTTATTGATGTATATTAAGGCCCCACGGAGACGTAGAGGCCAACTCGCCAGGAATGTTGTCAAATATTAGTGCCGAGATGTTAGGTTGGGTTAGGTTAGGTTATATTACGTTATTGATGTATATAAAATTCCCACGGAGAGGTAGAGGCCAACTCGCCAGGAATGTTGTCAAATATTACAGCCGAGATGTTAGGTTGGGTTAGGTTAGGTTATATTACGTTATTGATGTATATAAAATTCCCACGGAGACGTAGAGGCCAACTCGCCAGGAATGTTGTCAAATATTAGTACCGAGATATTAGGTTGGGTTAGGTTAGGTTATATTACGTTATTAATGTATATGAAGGTCCCACGGAGACGTAGAGGCCAACTCGCCAGGAATGTTGTCAAATATTACCGCCGAGATGTTACGTTGGGCTAGGTTAGGTTATATTACGTTATTGATGTATATAAAGGTCCTACGGAAACATAGAGGCCAACAAGCCAGGAATGTTGTCAAATATTACCGCCGAGATGTTACGTTGGTTTAGGTTATGTTAAATTACGTTATTGATTCATATGAAGGTCCCACGGAGCGGTAGAGGCCAACTCGCCAGGAATGTTGTCAAATATTACCGTCGAGATGATAGGTTGGGTTTGGTTAGGTTACAATACGTTATTGATGTATATGAAGGTCCCACGTAGATGTAGATGCCAACTCGCCAGGAATGTCGTCAAATATTCCCGCCGAGATGTTACGTTGGTTTAGGTTAGGTTAAATTACGTTGTTGATGTATATGAAGGTCCCACGGAGAGGTAGAGGCCAACTCGCCAGGAATGTTGTCAAATATTAGTGCCGAGATGATAGGTTGGGTTAGGTTAGATTATATTACGTTATTGATGTATATAAAATTCCCACGGAGACGTAGAGGCCAACTCGCCAGGAATGTTGTCAAATATTAGTACCGAGATATTAGGTTGGGTTAGGTTAGTTTATATTACGCTATTGATGTATATAAAAGTCCCACGGAGACGTAGAGGCCAACTCGACAGGAATGTTGTCAAATAATAGCGCCGAAAGGTTAGGTTGGGTTAGGTTAGGTTATATTACGTTATTGATGTATATGAAGGTCCCGCGGAGACGTAGAGGCCAACTCGCCAGGAAAGTTGTCAAATATTACCGCCGAGATGATAGGTTGGGCTAGGTTAGGTTATATTACGTTATTGATGTATATAAAGGTCCCACGGAAACATAGAGGCCAACAAGCCATGAATGTTGTCAAATATTACCGCCGAGATGTTACGTTGGTTTAGGTTATGTTAAATTACGTTATTGATTCATATGAAGGTCCCACGGAGAGGTAGAGGCCAACTCGCCAGGAATGTTGTGAAATATTAGTGCCGAGATGTTAGGTTGGGTTAGGTTAGGTTATATTACGTTATTGATGTATATTAAGGCCCCACGGAGACGTAGAGGCCAACTCGCCAGGAATGTTGTCAAATATTACCGCCGAAATGTTAGGTTGGGTTAGGTTAGGTTATATTACGTTATTGATGTATATGAAGGCCCCACGGAGACGTAGAGGCCAACTCGCCAGGAATGTTGTCAAATATTAGTACCGAGATGTTAGGTCGGGTTATATTAGGTTATATTGCGTTGTTGATGGATAAGAAGGTCTCACGGAGGCGTAGAGGCCAACTCGCGAGGAATGTTGTCAAATATTAGTACCGAGATGTTAGGTTAGGTTAGGTTAGGTTATATTACGCTATTGATGTATATAAAAGTCCCACGGAAACCATGAGGCCAATAAGCCAGGAATGTCGTCAAATATTACCGCCGTGATGTGAGATTGGGTTAGGTAATGTTATATTACGTTATTGATGTATATAAAATTCCCACGGAGACGTAGAGGCCAACTCGCCAGGAATGTTGGCAAATATTACCACCGAGATGATACGTTGGGCTAGCTTAGGTTATACTACGTTATTGATGTATATAAAGGTCCCACGGAATCATAGAGGCCAACAAGCCAGGAATGTTGTCAAATATTACCGGCGAGATGTTACGTTGGTTTAGGTTAGGTTAAATTACGTTATTGATGTATATGAATGTCCCACGGAGAGGTAGAGGCCAACTCGCCAGGAATGTTGTCAAATATTAGTGCCGAGATGATAGGTTGGGTTAGGTTAGATTATATTACGTTATTGATGTATATAAAATTCCCACGGAGACGTAGAGGCCGACTCGCCACGAATGTTGTCAAATATTAGTACCGAGATATTAGGTTGGGTTAGGTTAGTTTATATTACGCTATTGATGTATATAAAAGTCCCACGGAGACGTAGAGGCCAACTCGACAGGAATGTTGTCAAATAATAGCGCCGAAAGGTTAGGTTGGGTTAGGTTAGGTTATATTACGTTATTGATGTATATCAAGGTCCCGCGGAGACGTAGAGGCCAACTCGCCAGGAATGTTGTGAAATATTAGTGCCGAGATGTTAGGTTGGGTTAGGTTAGGTTATATTACGTTATTGATGTATATAAAATTCCCACGGAGACGTAGAGGCCAACTCGCCAGAAATATTGTCAAATATTACCGCCCGAGATGATAGGTTGGGCTAGGTTTGGTTATATTACGTTATTGATGTATATTAAGGCCCCACGGAGACGTAGGGGCCAACTGGCCAGGAATGTTGTCAAATATTACCGCCGAGATGATAGCTTGGGTTAGGTTAGATTATATTACGTTATTGATGTATATAAAAGTCCCACGGA
Source organism: Xylocopa violacea (assembly GCA_963969225.1). NCBI lineage: Eukaryota > Metazoa > Arthropoda > Insecta > Hymenoptera > Apidae > Xylocopa > Xylocopa violacea. The sequence goes on from CAXAJV010001198.1 coordinate 1,433,878, forward strand.
GACGTAGAGGCCAACTCGCCAGGAATGTTGTCAAATATTACAGCCGAGATGTTAGGTTGGGTTAGGTTAGGTTATATTACGTTATTGATGTATATAAAATTCCCACGGAGACGTAGAGGCCAACTCGCCAGGAATGTTGTCAAATATTAGTACCGAGATATTAGGTTGGGTTAGGTTAGGTTATATTACGTTATTGATGTATATAAAGGTCCCACGGAGACGTAGAGGCCAACTCGCCAGGAATGTTGTCAAATATTAGTACCGAGATATTAGGTTGGGTTAGGTTAGTTTATATTACGCTATTGATGTATATAAAAGTCCCACGGAGACGTAGAGGCCAACTCGACAGGAATGTTGTCAAATAATAGCGCCGAAAGGTTAGGTTGGGTTAGGTTAGGTTATATTACGTTATTGATGTATATGAAGGTCCCGCGGAGACGTAGAGGCCAACTCGCCAGGAAAGTTGTCAAATATTACCGCCGAGATGATAGGTTGGGCTAGGTTAGGTTATATTACGTTATTGATGTATATAAAGGTCCCACGGAAACATAGAGGCCAACTCGCCAGGAATGTTGTGAAATATTAGTGCCGAGATGTTAGGTTGGGTTAGGTTAGGTTATATTACGTTATTGATGTATATAAAATTCCCACGGAGACGTAGAGGCCAACTCGCCAGGAATGTTGTCAAATATTAGTACCGAGATGTTAGGTCGGGTTATATTAGGTTATATTGCGTTGTTGATGGATAAGAAGGTCTCACGGAGGCGTAGAGGCCAACTCGCGAGGAATGTTGTCAAATATTAGTACCGAGATGTTAGGTTAGGTTAGGTTAGGTTATATTACGCTATTGATGTATATAAAAGTCCCACGGAGACGTAGAGGCCAACTCGACAGGAATGTTGTCAAATAATAGCGCCCAAAGGTTAGGTTGGGTTAGGTTAGGTTATATTACGTTATTGATGTATATGAAGGTCCCGCGGAGACGTAGAGGCCAACTCGCCAGGAATGTTGTCAAATATTACCGCCGAGATGATAGGTTGGGCTAGGTTAGGTTATATTACGTTATTGATGTATATAAAGGTCCTACGGATACATAGAGGCCAACAAGCCAGGAATGTTGTCAAATATTACCGCCGAGATGTTACGTTGGTTTAGGTTATGTTAAATTACGTTATTGATTCATATGAAGGTCCCACGGAGAGGTAGAGGCCAACTCGCCAGGAATGTTGTCAAATATTAGTGCCGAGATGTTAGGTTGGGTTAGGTTAGGTTATATTACGTTATTGATGTATATAAAATTCCCACGGAGACGTAGAGGCCAACTCGCCAGGAATGCTGTCAAATATTACCGCCCGAGATGATAGGTTGGGCTAGGTTAGGTTATATTACGTTATTGATGTATATTAAGGCCCCACGGAGACGTAGAGGCCAACTCGCCAGGAATGTTGTCAAATATTAGTGCCGAGATGTTAGGTTGGGTTAGGTTAGGTTATATTACGTTATTGATGTATATAAAATTCCCACGGAGAGGTAGAGGCCAACTCGCCAGGAATGTTGTCAAATATTACAGCCGAGATGTTAGGTTGGGTTAGGTTAGGTTATATTACGTTATTGATGTATATAAAATTCCCACGGAGACGTAGAGGCCAACTCGCCAGGAATGTTGTCAAATATTAGTACCGAGATATTAGGTTGGGTTAGGTTAGGTTATATTACGTTATTGATGTATATAAAAGTCCCACGGAAACGTAGAGGCCAACTCGACAGGAATGTTGTCAAATAATAGCGCCGAAAGGTTAGGTTGGGTTAGGTTAGGTTATATTACGTTATTAATGTATATGAAGGTCCCACGGAGACGTAGAGGCCAACTCGCCAGGAATGTTGTCAAATATTACCGCCGAGATGATAGGTTGGGCTAGGTTAGGTTATATTACGTTATTGATGTATATAAAGGTCCTACGGAAACATAGAGGCCAACAAGCCAGGAATGTTGTCAAATATTACCGCCGAGATGTTACGTTGGTTTAGGTTATGTTAAATTACGTTATTGATTCATATGAAGGTCCCACGGAGAGGTAGAGGCCAACTCGCCAGGAATGTTGTCAAATATTAGTGCCGAGATGTTAGGTTGGGTTAGGTTAGGTTATATTACGTTATTGATGTATATAAAATTCCCACGGAGACGTAGAGGCCAACTCGCCAGGAATGTTGTCAAATATTACAGCCGAGATGTTAGGTTGGGTTAGGTTAGGTTATATTACGTTATTGATGTATATAAAATTCCCACGGAGACGTAGAGGCCAACTCGCCAGGAATGTTGTCAAATATTAGTACCGAGATATTAGGTTGGGTTAGGTTAGGTTATATTACGTTATTGATGTATATAAAGGTCCCACGGAGACGTAGAGGCCAACTCGCCAGGAATGTTGTCAAATATTAGTACCGAGATATTAGGTCGGGTTAGGTTAGTTTATATTACGCTATTGATGTATATAAAAGTCCCACGGAGACGTAGAGGCCAACTCGACAGGAATGTTGTCAAATAATAGCGCCGAAAGGTTAGGTTGGGTTAGGTTAGGTTATATTACGTTATTGATGTATATGAAGGTCCCGCGGAGACGTAGAGGCCAACTCGCCAGGAAAGTTGTCAAATATTACCGCCGAGATGATAGGTTGGGCTAGGTTAGGTTATATTACGTTATTGATGTATATAAAGGTCCCACGGAAACATAGAGGCCAACAAGCCAGGAATGTTGTCAAATATTACCGCCGAGATGTTACGTTGGTTTAGGTTATGTTAAATTACGTTATTGATTCATATGAAGGTCCCACGGAGAGGTAGAGGCCAACTCGCCAGGAATGTTGTGAAATATTAGTGCCGAGATGTTAGGTTGGGTTAGGTTAGGTTATATTACGTTATTGATGTATATTAAGGCCCCACGGAGACGTAGAGGCCAACTCGCGAGGAATGTTGTCAAATATTAGTACCGAGATGTTAGGTTAGGTTAGGTTAGGTTATATTACGCTATTGATGTATATAAAAGTCCCACGGAGACGTAGAGGCCAACTCGACAGGAATGTTGTCAAATATTAGTACCGAGATATTAGGTTGGGTTAGGTTAGGTTATATTACGTTATTGATGTATATAAAAGTCCCACGGAGACGTAGAGGCCAACTCGACAGGAATGTTGTCAAATAATAGCGCCGAAAGGTTAGGTTGGGTTAGGTTAGGTTATATTACGTTATTAATGTATATGAAGGTCCCACGGAGACGTAGAGGCCAACTCGCCAGGAATGTTGTTAAATATTACCGCCGAGATGATAGGTTGGGCTAGGTTAGGTTATATTACGTTATTGATGTATATAAAGGTCCCACGGAAACATAGAGGCCAACAAGCCAGGAATGTTGTTAAATATTACCGCCGAGATGTAACGTTGGTTTAGGTTAGGTTAAATTACGTTATTGATGTATATGAAGGTCCCAAGGAGAGGTAGAGGCCAACTCGCCAGGAATGTTGTCAAATATTAGTGCCGAGATGTTAGGTTGGGTTAGGTTAGGTAATATCACGTTATTGATGTATATGAAGGTCCCACGGTGACGTAGAGGCCAACTCGCCAGGAATGTTGTCAAATATTACCGCCGATGTGTTAGGTTGGGTTAGGTTAGGTTATATTACGTTATTGATGTATATTAAGGCCCCACGGAGACGTAGAGGCCAACTCGCCAGGAATGTTGTCAAATATTACCACCGAGATGATACGTTGGGTTAGGTTAGGTTATATTACGTTATTGATGTATATAAAGGTCCCACGGAGACGTAGAGGCCAACTCGTCAGGAATGTTGTCAAATATTACCGTCGAGATGATAGGTTGGGTTAGGTTAGGTTACAATACGTTATTGATGTATATGAAGGTCCCACGTAGATGTAGATGCCAACTCGCCAGGAATGTCGTCAAATATTACCGCCGAGATGTTACGTTGGTTTAGGTTAGGTTAAATTACGTTATTGATGTATATGAAGGTCCCACGGAGAGGTAGAGGCCAACTCGCCAGGAATGTTGTCAAATATTAGTGCCGAGATGATAGGTTGGGTTAGGTTAGATTATATTACGTTATTGATGTATATAAAATTCCCACGGAGACGTAGAGGCCAACTCGCCAGGAAAGTTGTCAAATATTACCGCCGAGATGATAGGTTGGGCTAGGTTAGGTTATATTTAGTTATTGATGTATATAAAGGTCCCACGGAAACATAGAGGCCAACAAGCCAGGAATGTTGTCAAATATTACCGCCGAGATGTTACGTTGGTTTAGGTTATGTTAAATTACGTTATTGATTCATATGAAGGTCCCACGGAGAGGTAGAGGCCAACTCGCCAGGAATGTTTGTGAAATATTAGTGCCGAGATGTTAGGTTGGGTTAGGTTAGGTTATATTACGTTATTGATGTATATAAAATTCCCACGGAGACGTAGAGGCCAACTCGCCAGGAATATTTTCAAATATTACCGCCCGAGATGATAGGTTGGGCTAGGTTTGGTTATATTACGTTATTGATGTATATTAAGACCCCACGGAGACGTAGGGGCCAACTGGCCAGGAATGTTGTCAAATATTACCGCCGAGATGATAGCTTGGGTTAGGTTAGATTATATTACGTTATTGATGTATATAAAAGTCCCACGGAGACGTAGAGGCCAACTCGTCAGGAATGTTGTCAAATATTACCGCCGAGATGATATGTTGGGTTACGTTAGGTTACAATACGTTATTGATGTATATGAAGGTCCCACGGAGATGTAGAGGCCACCTCGCCAGGAATGTGGTCAAATATTAGTGCCGAGACGTTAGGTTGGGTTAGGTTAGGTTATATTACGTTATTGATGTATATAAAATTCCCACGGAGACGTAGAGGCCAACTCGCCAGGAATGTTGTCAAATATTAGTACCGAGATGTTAGGTCGGGTTATATTAGGTTATATTGCGTTGTTGATGGATAAGAAGGTCTCACGGAGGCGTAGAGGCCAACTCGCGAGGAATGTTGTCAAATATTAGTACCGAGATGTTAGGTTAGGTTAGGTTAGGTTATATTACGCTATTGATGTATATGAAAGTCCCACGGAGACGTAGAGGCCAACTCGACAGGAATGTTGTCAAATAATAGCGCCGAAAGGTTAGGTTGGGTTAGGTTAGGTTATATTACGTTATTGATGTATATGAAGGTCCCGCGCAGACGTAGAGGCCAACTCGCCAGGAATGTTGTCAAATATTACCGCCGAGATGATAGGTTGGGCTAGGTTAGGTTATATTACGTTATTGATGTATATAAAGGTCCTACGGATGCATAGAGGCCAACAAGCCAGGAATGTTGTCAAATATTACCGCCGAGATGTTACGTTGGTTTAGGTTATGTTAAATTACGTTATTGATTCATATGAAGGTCCCACGGAGAGGTAGAGGCCAACTCGCCAGGAATGTTGTCAAATATTAGTGCCGAGATGTTAGGTTGGGTTAGGTTAGGTTATATTACGTTATTGATGTATATAAAATTCCCACGGAGACGTAGAGGCCAACTCGCCAGGAATGCTGTCAAATATTACCGCCCGAGATGATAGGTTGGGCTAGGTTAGGTTATATTACGTTATTGATGTATATAAAGGTCCCACGGAAACATAGAGGCCAACAAGCCAGGAATGTTGTTAAATATTACCGCCGAGATGTAACGTTGGTTTAGGTTAGGTTAAATTACGTTATTGATGTATATGAAGGTCCCACGGAGAGGTAGAGGCCAACTCGCCAGGAATGTTGTCAAATATTAGTGCCGAGATGTTAAGTTGGGTTAGGTTAGGTTATATTACGTTATTGATGTATATGAAGGTCCCGCGGAGACGTAGAGGCCAACTCGCCAGGAAAGTTGTCAAATATTACCGCCGAGATGATAGGTTGGGCTAGGTTAGGTTATATTACGTTATTGATGTATATAAAGGTCCCACGGAAACATAGAGGCCAACAAGCCAGGAATGTTGTCAAATATTACCGCCGAGATGTTACGTTGGTTTAGGTTATGTTAAATTACGTTATTGATTCATATGAAGGTCCCACGGAGAGGTAGAGGCCAACTCGCCAGGAATGTTGTGAAATATTAGTGCCGAGATGTTAGGTTGGGTTAGGTTAGGTTATATTACGTTATTGATGTATATAAAATTCCCACGGAGACGTAGAGGCCAACTCGCCAGGAATATTGTCAAATATTACCGCCCGAGATGATAGGTTGGGCTAGGTTAGGTTATATTACGTTATTGATGTATATTAAGGCCCCACGGAGACGTAGAGGCCAACTCGCCAGGAATGTTGTCAAATATTAGTGCCGAGATGTTAGGTTAGGTTAGGTTAGGTTATATTACGTTATTGATGTATATAAAATTCCTACGGAGACGTAGAGGCCAACTCGCCAGGAATGCTGTCAAATATTACCGCCCGAGATGATAGGTTGGGCTAGGTTAGGTTATACTACGTTATTGATGTATATTAAGGCCCCACGGAAACGTAGGGGCCAACTGGCCAGGAATGTTGTCAAATATTACCGCCGAGATGTTACGTTGGTTTAGGTTATGTTAAATTACGTTATTGATGTAAATGAAGGTCCCACGGAGAGGTAGAGGCCAACTCGCCAGGAATGTTGTCAAATATTAGTGCCGAGATGTTAGGTTGGGTTAGGTTAGGTAATATCAGGTTATTGATGTATATGAAGGTCCCACGGTCACGTAGAGGCCAACTCGCCAGGAATGTTGTCAAATATTACCTCCGATGTGTTAGGTTGGGTTAGGTTAGGTTATATTACGTTATTGATGTATATTAAGGCCCCACGGAGACGTAGAGGCCAACTCGCCAGGAATGTTGTCAAATATTACCGCCGAAATGTTAGGTTGGGTTAGGTTAGGTTATATTACGTTATTGATGTATATGAAGGCCCCACGGAGACGTAGAGGCTAACTAGCCAGGAATGTTGTCAAATATTAGTACCGAGATGTTAGGTCGGGTTATATTAGGTTATATTGCGTTGTTGATGGATAAGAAGGTCTCACGGAGGCGTAGAGGCCAACTCGCGAGGAATGTTGTCAAATATTAGTACCGAGATGTTAGGTTAGGTTAGGTTAGGTTATATTACGCTATTGATGTATATAAAAGTCCCACGGAAACCATGAGGCCAATAAGCCAGGAATGTCGTCAAATATTACCGCCGTGATGTGAGATTGGGTTAGGTAATGTTATATTACGTTATTGATGTATATAAAATTCCCACGGAGACGTAGAGGCCAACTCGCCAGGAATGTTGGCAAATATTACCACCGAGATGATACGTTGGGCTAGGTTAGGTTATACTACGTTATTGATGTATATAAAGGTCCCACGGAATCATAGAGGCCAACAAGCCAGGAATGTTGTCAAATATTACCGCCGAGATGTTACGTTGGTTTAGGTTAGGTTAAATTACGTTATTGATGTAGATGAATGTCCCACGGAGAGGTAGAGGCCAACTCGCCAGGAATGTTGTCAAATATTAGTGCCGAGATGATAGGTTGGGTTAGGTTAGATTATATTACGTTATTGATGTATATAAAATTCCCACGGAGACGTAGAGGCCAACTCGCCAGGAATGTTGTCAAATATTAGTACCGAGATATTAGGTTGGGTTAGGTTAGTTTATATTACGCTATTAATGTATATAAAAGTCCCACGGAGACGTAGAGGCCAACACGACAGGAATGTTGTCAAATAATAGCGCCGAAAGGTTAGGTTGGGTTAGGTTAGGTTATATTACGTTATTGATGTATATGAAGGTCCCGCGGAGACGTAGAGGCCAACTCGCCAGGAATGTTGTCAAATATTACCGCCGAGATGATAGGTTGGGCTAGGTTAGGTTATATTACGTTATTGATGTATATAAAGGTCCCACGGAAACATAGAGGCCAACAAGCCAGGAATGTTGTCAAATATTACCGCCGAGATGTTACGTTGGTTTAGGTTATGTTAAATTACGTTATTGATTCATATGAAGGTCCCACGGAGAGGTAGAGGCCAACTCGCCAGGAATGTTGTGAAATATTAGTGCCGAGATGTTAGGTTGGGTTAGGTTAGGTTATATTACGTTATTGATGTATATAAAATTCCCACGGAGACGTAGAGGCCAACTCGCCAGGAATATTGTCAAATATTACCGCCCGAGATGATAGGTTGGGCTAGGTTTGGTTATATTACGTTATTGATGTATATTAAGGCCCCACGGAGACGTAGGGGCCAACTGGCCAGGAATGTTGTCAAATATTACCGCCGAGATGATAGGTTGGGTTAGGTTAGATTATATTACGTTATTGATGTATATAAAATTCCCACGGAGACGTAGAGGCCAACTCGCCAGGAATGTTGTCAAATATTAGTACCGAGATGTTAGGTCGGGTTATATTAGGTTATATTGCGTTGTTGATGGATAAGAAGGTCTCACGGAGGCGTAGAGGCCAACTCGCGAGGAATGTTGTCAAATATTAGTACCGAGATGTTAGGTTAGGTTAGGTTAGGTTATATTACGCTATTGATGTATATAAAAGTCCCACGGAGACGTAGAGGCCAACTCGACAGGAATGTTGTCAAATAATAGCGCCGAAAGGTTAGGTTGGGTTAGGTTAGGTTATATTACGTTATTGATGTATATGAAGGTCCCGCGGAGACGTAGAAGCCAACTCGCCAGGAATGTTGTCAAATATTACCGCCGAGATGATAGGTTGGGCTAGGTTAGGTTATATTACGTTATTGATGTATATAAAGGTCCTACGGAAACATAGAGGCCAACAAGCCAGGAATGTTGTCAAATATTACCGCCGAGATGTTACGTTGGTTTAGGTTATGTTAAATTACGTTATTGATTGATATGAAGGTCCCACGGAGAGGTAGAGGCCAACTCGCCAGGAATGTTGTCAAATATTAGTGCCGAGATGTTAGGTTGGGTTAGGTTAGGTTATATTACGTTATTGATGTATATAAAATTCCCACGGAGACGTAGAGGCCAACTCGCCAGGAATGCTGTCAAATATTACCGCCCGAGATGATAGGTTGGGCTAGGTTAGGTTATATTACGTTATTGATGTATATTAAGGCCCCACGGAGACGTAGAGGCCAACTCGCCAGGAATGTTGTCAAATATTAGTGCCGAGATGTTAGGTTGGGTTAGGTTAGGTTATATTACGTTATTGATGTATATAAAATTCCCACGGAGACGTAGAGGCCAACTCGCCAGGAATGTTGTCAAATATTAGTACCGAGATATTAGGTTGGGTTAGGTTAGGTTATATTGCGTTGTTGATGGATAAGAAGGTCTCACGGAGGCGTAGAGGCCAACTCGCGAGGAATGTTGTCAAATATTAGTACCGAGATGTTAGGTTAGGTTAGGTTAGGTTATATTACGCTATTGATGTATATAAAAGTCCCACGGAAACCATGAGGCCAATAAGCCAGGAATGTCGTCAAATATTACCGCCGTGATGTGAGATTGGGTTAGGTAATGTTATATTACGTTATTGATGTATATAAAATTCCCACGGAGACGTAGAGGCCAACTCGCCAGGAATGTTGGCAAATATTACCACCGAGATGATACGTTGGGCTAGGTTAGGTTATACTACGTTATTGATGTATATAAAGGTCCCACGGAATCATAGAGGCCAACAAGCCAGGAATGTTGTCAAATATTAGTGCCGAGACGTTAGGTTGGGTTAGGTTAGGTTATATTACGTTATTGATGTATATAAAATTCCCACGGAGACGTAGAGGCCAACTCGCCAGGAATGTTGTCAAATATTAGTACCGAGATGTTAGGTCGGGTTATATTAGGTTATATTGCGTTGTTGATGGATAAGAAGGTCTCACGGAGGCGTAGAGGCCAACTCGCGAGGAATGTTGTCAAATATTAGTACCGAGATGTTAGGTTAGGTTAGGTTAGGTTATATTACGCTATTGATGTATATAAAAGTCCCACGGAGACGTAGAGGCCAACTCGACAGGAATGTTGTCAAATAATAGCGCCGAAAAGTTAGGTTGGGTTAGGTTAGGTTATATTACGTTATTGATGTATATGAAGGTCCCGCGGAGACGTAGAAGCCAACTCGCCAGGAATGTTGTCAAATATTACCGCCGAGATGATAGGTTGGGCTAGGTTAGGTTATATTACGTTATTGATGTATATAAAGGTCCTACGGAAACATAGAGGCCAACAAGCCAGGAATGTTGTCAAATATTACCGCCGAGATGTTACGTTGGTTTAGGTTATGTTAAATTACGTTATTGATTTATATGAAGGTCCCACGGAGAGGTAGAGGCCAACTCGCCAGGAATGTTGTCAAATATTAGTGCCGAGATGTTAGGTTGGGTTAGGTTAGGTTATATTACGTTATTGATGTATATAAAATTCCCACGGAGACGTAGAGGCCAACTCGCCAGGAATGCTGTCAAATATTACCGCCCGAGATGATAGGTTGGGCTAGGTTAGGTTATATTACGTTATTGATATATATTAAGGCCCCACGGAGACGTAGAGGCCAACTCGCCAGGAATGTTGTCAAATATTAGTGCCGAGATGTTAGGTTGGGTTAGGTTAGGTTATATTACGTTATTGATGTATATAATATTCCCACGGAGACGTAGAGGCCAACTCGACAGGAATGTTGTCAAATAATAGCGCCGAAAGGTTAGGTTGGGTTAGGTTAGGTTATATTACGTTATTGATGTAGATGAATGTCCCACGGAGAGGTAGAGGCCAACTCGCCAGGAATGTTGTCAAATATTAGTGCCGAGATGATAGGTTGGGTTAGGTTAGATTATATTACGTTATTGATGTATATAAAATTCCCACGGAGACGTAGAGGCCAACTCGCCAGGAATGTTGTCAAATATTAGTACCGAGATATTAGGTTGGGTTAGGTTAGTTTATATTACGCTATTAATGTATATAAAAGTCCCACGGAGACGTAGAGGCCAACTCGACAGGAATGTTGTCAAATAATAGCGCCGAAAGGTTAGGTTGGGTTAGGTTAGGTTATATTACGTTATTGATGTATATGAAGGTCCCGCGGAGACGTAGAGGCCAACTCGCCAGGAATGTTGTCAAATATTACCGCCGAGATGATAGGTTGGGCTAGGTTAGGTTATATTACGTTATTGATGTATATAAAGGTCCCACGGAAACATAGAGGCCAACAAGCCAGGAATGTTGTCAAATATTACCGCCGAGATGTTACGTTGGTTTAGGTTATGTTAAATTACGTTATTGATTCATATGAAGGTCCCACGGAGAGGTAGAGGCCAACTCGCCAGGAATGTTGTGAAATATTAGTGCCGAGATGTTAGGTTGGGTTAGGTTAGGTTATATTACGTTATTGATGTATATAAAATTCCCACGGAGACGTAGAGGCCAACTCGCCAGGAATATTGTCAAATATTACCGCCCGAGATGATAGGTTGGGCTAGGTTTGGTTATATTACGTTATTGATGTATATTAAGGCCCCACGGAGACGTAGGGGCCAACTGGCCAGGAATGTTGTCAAATATTACCGCCGAGATGATAGGTTGGGTTAGGTTAGATTATATTACGTTATTGATGTATATAAAATTCCCACGGAGACGTAGAGGCCAACTCGCCAGGAATGTTGTCAAATATTAGTACCGAGATGTTAGGTCGGGTTATATTAGGTTATATTGCGTTGTTGATGGATAAGAAGGTCTCACGGAGGCGTAGAGGCCAACTCGCGAGGAATGTTGTCAAATATTAGTACCGAGATGTTAGGTTAGGTTAGGTTAGGTTATATTACGCTATTGATGTATATAAAAGTCCCACGGAGACGTAGAGGCCAACTCGACAGGAATGTTGTCAAATAATAGCGCCGAAAGGTTAGGTTGGGTTAGGTTAGGTTATATTACGTTATTGATGTATATGAAGGTCCCGCGGAGACGTAGAAGCCAACTCGCCAGGAATGTTGTCAAATATTACCGCCGAGATGATAGGTTGGGCTAGGTTAGGTTATATTACGTTATTGATGTATATAAAGGTCCTACGGAAACATAGAGGCCAACAAGCCAGGAATGTTGTCAAATATTACCGCCGAGATGTTACGTTGGTTTAGGTTATGTTAAATTACGTTATTGATTGATATGAAGGTCCCACGGAGAGGTAGAGGCCAACTCGCCAGGAATGTTGTCAAATATTAGTGCCGAGATGTTAGGTTGGGTTAGGTTAGGTTATATTACGTTATTGATGTATATAAAATTCCCACGGAGACGTAGAGGCCAACTCGCCAGGAATGCTGTCAAATATTACCGCCCGAGATGATAGGTTGGGCTAGGTTAGGTTATATTACGTTATTGATGTATATTAAGGCCCCACGGAGACGTAGAGGCCAACTCGCCAGGAATGTTGTCAAATATTAGTGCCGAGATGTTAGGTTGGGTTAGGTTAGGTTATATTACGTTATTGATGTATATAAAATTCCCACGGAGACGTAGAGGCCAACTCGCCAGGAATGTTGTCAAATATTAGTACCGAGATATTAGGTTGGGTTAGGTTAGGTTATATTGCGTTGTTGATGGATAAGAAGGTCTCACGGAGGCGTAGAGGCCAACTCGCGAGGAATGTTGTCAAATATTAGTACCGAGATGTTAGGTTAGGTTAGGTTAGGTTATATTACGCTATTGATGTATATAAAAGTCCCACGGAAACCATGAGGCCAATAAGCCAGGAATGTCGTCAAATATTACCGCCGTGATGTGAGATTGGGTTAGGTAATGTTATATTACGTTATTGATGTATATAAAATTCCCACGGAGACGTAGAGGCCAACTCGCCAGGAATGTTGGCAAATATTACCACCGAGATGATACGTTGGGCTAGGTTAGGTTATACTACGTTATTGATGTATATAAAGGTCCCACGGAATCATAGAGGCCAACAAGCCAGGAATGTTGTCAAATATTAGTGCCGAGACGTTAGGTTGGGTTAGGTTAGGTTATATTACGTTATTGATGTATATAAAATTCCCACGGAGACGTAGAGGCCAACTCGCCAGGAATGTTGTCAAATATTAGTACCGAGATGTTAGGTCGGGTTATATTAGGTTATATTGCGTTGTTGATGGATAAGAAGGTCTCACGGAGGCGTAGAGGCCAACTCGCGAGGAATGTTGTCAAATATTAGTACCGAGATGTTAGGTTAGGTTAGGTTAGGTTATATTACGCTATTGATGTATATAAAAGTCCCACGGAGACGTAGAGGCCAACTCGACAGGAATGTTGTCAAATAATAGCGCCGAAAAGTTAGGTTGGGTTAGGTTAGGTTATATTACGTTATTGATGTATATGAAGGTCCCGCGGAGACGTAGAAGCCAACTCGCCAGGAATGTTGTCAAATATTACCGCCGAGATGATAGGTTGGGCTAGGTTAGGTTATATTACGTTATTGATGTATATAAAGGTCCTACGGAAACATAGAGGCCAACAAGCCAGGAATGTTGTCAAATATTACCGCCGAGATGTTACGTTGGTTTAGGTTATGTTAAATTACGTTATTGATTTATATGAAGGTCCCACGGAGAGGTAGAGGCCAACTCGCCAGGAATGTTGTCAAATATTAGTGCCGAGATGTTAGGTTGGGTTAGGTTAGGTTATATTACGTTATTGATGTATATAAAATTCCCACGGAGACGTAGAGGCCAACTCGCCAGGAATGCTGTCAAATATTACCGCCCGAGATGATAGGTTGGGCTAGGTTAGGTTATATTACGTTATTGATATATATTAAGGCCCCACGGAGACGTAGAGGCCAACTCGCCAGGAATGTTGTCAAATATTAGTGCCGAGATGTTAGGTTGGGTTAGGTTAGGTTATATTACGTTATTGATGTATATAATATTCCCACGGAGACGTAGAGGCCAACTCGACAGGAATGTTGTCAAATAATAGCGCCGAAAGGTTAGGTTGGGTTAGGTTAGGTTATATTACGTTATTGATGTATATGAAGGTCCCGCGGAGACGTAGAGGCCAACTCGCCAGGAATGTTGTCAAATATTACCGCCGAGATGATAGGTTGGGCTAGGTTAGGTTATATTACGTTATTGATGTATATAAAGGTCCCACGGAAACATAGAGGCCAACAAGCCAGGAATGTTGTCAAATATTACCGCCGAGATGTTACGTTGGTTTAGGTTATGTTAAATTACGTTATTGATTCATATGAAGGTCCCACGGAGAGGTAGAGGCCAACTCGCCAGGAATGTTGTGAAATATTAGTGCCGAGATGTTAGGTTGGGTTAGGTTAGGTTATATTACGTTATTGATGTATATAAAATTCCCACGGAGACGTAGAGGCCAACTCGCCAGGAATATTGTCAAATATTACCGCCCGAGATGATAGGTTGGGCTAGGTTTGGTTATATTACGTTATTGATGTATATTAAGGCCCCACGGAGACGTAGGGGCCAACTGGCCAGGAATGTTGTCAAATATTACCGCCGAGATGATAGGTTGGGTTAGGTTAGATTATATTACGTTATTGATGTATATAAAATTCCCACGGAGACGTAGAGGCCAACTCGCCAGGAATGTTGTCAAATATTAGTACCGAGATGTTAGGTCGGGTTATATTAGGTTATATTGCGTTGTTGATGGATAAGAAGGTCTCACGGAGGCGTAGAGGCCAACTCGCGAGGAATGTTGTCAAATATTAGTACCGAGATGTTAGGTTAGGTTAGGTTAGGTTATATTACGCTATTGATGTATATAAAAGTCCCACGGAGACGTAGAGGCCAACTCGACAGGAATGTTGTCAAATAATAGCGCCGAAAGGTTAGGTTGGGTTAGGTTAGGTTATATTACGTTATTGATGTATATGAAGGTCCCGCGGAGACGTAGAAGCCAACTCGCCAGGAATGTTGTCAAATATTACCGCCGAGATGATAGGTTGGGCTAGGTTAGGTTATATTACGTTATTGATGTATATAAAGGTCCTACGGAAACATAGAGGCCAACAAGCCAGGAATGTTGTCAAATATTACCGCCGAGATGTTACGTTGGTTTAGGTTATGTTAAATTACGTTATTGATTGATATGAAGGTCCCACGGAGAGGTAGAGGCCAACTCGCCAGGAATGTTGTCAAATATTAGTGCCGAGATGTTAGGTTGGGTTAGGTTAGGTTATATTACGTTATTGATGTATATAAAATTCCCACGGAGACGTAGAGGCCAACTCGCCAGGAATGCTGTCAAATATTACCGCCCGAGATGATAGGTTGGGCTAGGTTAGGTTATATTACGTTGTTGATGTATATTAAGGCCCCACGGAGACGTAGAGGCCAACTCGCCAGGAATGTTGTCAAATATTAGTGCCGAGATGTTAGGTTGGGTTAGGTTAGGTTATATTACGTTATTGATGTATATAAAATTCCCACGGAGACGTAGAGGCCAACTCGCCAGGAATGTTGTCAAATATTAGTACCGAGATATTAGGTTGGGTTAGGTTAGGTTATATTGCGTTGTTGATGGATAAGAAGGTCTCACGGAGGCGTAGAGGCCAACTCGCGAGGAATGTTGTCAAATATTAGTACCGAGATGTTAGGTTAGGTTAGGTTAGGTTATATTACGCTATTGATGTATATAAAAGTCCCACGGAAACCATGAGGCCAATAAGCCAGGAATGTCGTCAAATATTACCGCCGTGATGTGAGATTGGGTTAGGTAATGTTATATTACGTTATTGATGTATATAAAATTCCCACGGAGACGTAGAGGCCAACTCGCCAGGAATGTTGGCAAATATTACCACCGAGATGATACGTTGGGCTAGGTTAGGTTATACTACGTTATTGATGTATATAAAGGTCCCACGGAATCATAGAGGCCAACAAGCCAGGAATGTTGTCAAATATTAGTGCCGAGACGTTAGGTTGGGTTAGGTTAGGTTATATTACGTTATTGATGTATATAAAATTCCCACGGAGACGTAGAGGCCAACTCGCCAGGAATGTTGTCAAATATTAGTACCGAGATGTTAGGTCGGGTTATATTAGGTTATATTGCGTTGTTGATGGATAAGAAGGTCTCACGGAGGCGTAGAGGCCAACTCGCGAGGAATGTTGTCAAATATTAGTACCGAGATGTTAGGTTAGGTTAGGTTAGGTTATATTACGCTATTGATGTATATAAAAGTCCCACGGAGACGTAGAGGCCAACTCGACAGGAATGTTGTCAAATAATAGCGCCGAAAAGTTAGGTTGGGTTAGGTTAGGTTATATTACGTTATTGATGTATATGAAGGTCCCGCGGAGACGTAGAAGCCAACTCGCCAGGAATGTTGTCAAATATTACCGCCGAGATGATAGGTTGGGCTAGGTTAGGTTATATTACGTTATTGATGTATATAAAGGTCCTACGGAAACATAGAGGCCAACAAGCCAGGAATGTTGTCAAATATTACCGCCGAGATGTTACGTTGGTTTAGGTTATGTTAAATTACGTTATTGATTTATATGAAGGTCCCACGGAGAGGTAGAGGCCAACTCGCCAGGAATGTTGTCAAATATTAGTGCCGAGATGTTAGGTTGGGTTAGGTTAGGTTATATTACGTTATTGATGTATATAAAATTCCCACGGAGACGTAGAGGCCAACTCGCCAGGAATGCTGTCAAATATTACCGCCCGAGATGATAGGTTGGGCTAGGTTAGGTTATATTACGTTATTGATATATATTAAGGCCCCACGGAGACGTAGAGGCCAACTCGCCAGGAATGTTGTCAAATATTAGTGCCGAGATGTTAGGTTGGGTTAGGTTAGGTTATATTACGTTATTGATGTATATAATATTCCCACGGAGACGTAGAGGCCAACTCGCCAGGAATGTTGTCAAATATTAGTACCGAGATATTAGGTTGGGTTAGGTTAGGTTATATTACGTTATTGATGTATATAAAAGTCCCACGGAGACGTAGAGGCCAACTCGACAGGAATGTTGTCAAATAATAGCGCCGAAAGGTTAGGTTGGGTTATATTAGGTTATATTGCGTTGTTGATGGATAAGAAGGTCTCACGGAGGCGTAGAGGCCAACTCGCCAGGAATGTTGTCAAATATTAGTACCGAGATATTAGGTTGGGTTAGTTTAGGTTATATTACGTTATTGATATATGTGAAGGTCCCACGGAGACGTAGAGGCCAACTCGCCAGGAATGTTGTCACATAATAGCGCCGAGTGGTTAGGTCGGGTTATATTAGGTTATATTACGTTATTGATGGATATGAAGGTCTCACGGAGACGTAGAGGCCAACTCGCCAGGAATGTTGTCGAATATTAGTGCCGAGAGGTTGGGTTGGGTTAGGTTAGGTTATATTATGTTATTGATGTATATAAAGGCCCCACGGAGACGTAGAGGCCAACCCGCCAGGAATGTCGGCAAATAATAGCGCCGAAAGGTTAGGTTGGGCTAGGTTAGGTTATATTACGTTATTGATGTATATAAAGGTTCCACGGAAACATAGAGGCCAACAAGCCAGGAATGTTGTCAAATATTACCGCCGAGATGTTACGTTGGTTTAGGTTAGGTTAAATTACGTTATTGATGTATATGAAGGTCCCACGGAGAGGTAGAGGCCAACTCGCCAGGAATGTTGTCAAATATTAGTGTCGAGATGTTAGGTTGGGTTAGGTTAGGTAATATCACGTTATTGATGTATATGAAGGTCCCACGGTGACGTAGAGGCCAACTCGCCAGGAATGTTGTCAAATATTACCACCGATGTGTTAGGTTGGGTTAGGTTAGGTTATATTACGTTATTGATGTATATAAAAGTCCCACGGAGACGTAGAGGCCAACAAGCCAGCAATGTTGTCAAATATTACCGCCGAGATGTTAGGTTGGGTTAGGTTAGGTTATATTACGTTATTGATGTATATAAAGGTCCCACGGAAACCATGAGGCCAATAAGCCAGGAATGTCGTCAAATATTACTGCCGTGATGTTAGATTGGGTTGGGTTAGGTTATATTACGTTATTGATGTATATGAAGTTCCACGGAGACGTAGAGGCCAACTCGCCAGGAATGTTGTCAAATATTACCGCCGAAATGTTAGGCTGGGTTATGTAAGGTTATATAACGTTATTGATGTATATGAAGGTCCCACGGAGACGTAGAGGCCAAGTCGCCAGGAATGTTGTCTAATATTACCGCCGAGATGTTACGTTGGGTTAGGTTAGGTTATATTACGTTATTGATGTATATAAAATTCCCACGGAGACGTAGAGGCCAACTCGCCAGTAATGTTGTCAAATATTAGTACCGAGATGTTAGGTTGGGTTAGGTTAGGTTATATTACGCTACTGATGTATATAAAGGTCCCACGGAGACGTAGAGGCCAACTCGCCAGGAATGCTGTCACATAATAGCGCCGAGTGATTAGGTTGGGTTAGGTTAGGTTATATTACGCTATTGATGTATATAAAAGTCCCACGGAAACCATGAGGCCAATAAGCCAGGAATGTTGTCAAATATTAGTGCCGAGATCTTAGGTTGGGTTAGGTCAGGTAATACTATGTTATTGATGTATATGAAGGTCCCACGGACACGTAGAGGCCAACTCGCCAGGAATGTTGTCAAATATTACCGCCGAGATGATAGGTTGGGCTATGATAGGTTATATTACGTTATTGGTGTATATAAAGGTCCCACGGAAACATAGAGGCCAACAAGCCAGGAATGTTGTCAAATATTACCGCCGAGATGTTAGGTTGGGTTAGGTTAGGTTATATTACGCTATTGGTGTATATAAAAGTCCCACGGTGACGTAGAGGCCAACTCGACAGGAATGTTGTCAAACATTAGTGCCGAGAGGTTGGGTTGGGTTAGGTTAGGTTGTATTATGTTCTTGATGTATATAAAGGCCCCACGGAGACGTAGAGGCCAACCCGCCATTAATGTTGGCAAATAATAGCGCCGAAAGGTTAGGTTGGGTTAGTTTAGGTTATATTACGTTATTGATATATGTGAAGGTCCCACGGAGA
Source organism: Xylocopa violacea (assembly GCA_963969225.1). Lineage (NCBI taxonomy): Eukaryota > Metazoa > Arthropoda > Insecta > Hymenoptera > Apidae > Xylocopa > Xylocopa violacea. The sequence continues at coordinate 1,452,969 of CAXAJV010001198.1, forward strand.
CGTAGAGGCCAACTCGCCAGGAATGTTGTCACATAATAGCGCCGAGTGGTTAGGTCGGGTTATATGAGGTTATATTACGTTATTGATGGATATGAAGGTCTCACGGAGACGTAGAGGCCAACTCGCCAGGAATGTTGTCGAATATTAGTGCCGAGAGGTTGGGTTGGGTTAGGTTAGGTTATATTATGTTATTGATGTATATAAAGGCCCCACGGAGACGTAGAGGCCAACCCGCCAGGAATGTTGGCAAATAATAGCGCCGAAAGGTTAGGTTGGGCTAGGTTAGGTTATATTACGTTATTGATGTATATAAAGGTTCCACGGAAACATAGAGGCCAACAAGCCAGGAATGTTGTCAAATATTACCGCCGAGATGTTACGTTGGTTTAGGTTAGGTTAAATTACGTTATTGATGTATATGAAGGTCCCACGGAGAGGTAGAGGCCAACTCGCCAGGAATGTTGTCAAATATTAGTGTCGAGATGTTAGGTTGGGTTAGGTTAGGTAATATCACGTTATTGATGTATATGAAGGTCCCATGGTGACGTAGAGGCCAACTCGCCAGGAATGTTGTCAAATATTACCACCGATGTGTTAGGTTGGGTTAGGTTAGGTTATATTACGTTATTGATGTATATAAAAGTCCCACGGAGACGTAGAGGCCAACAAGCCAGCAATGTTGTCAAATATTACCGCCGAGATGTTAGGTTGGGTTAGGTTAGGTTATATTACGTTATTGATGTATATAAAGGTCCCACGGAAACCATGAGGCCAATAAGCCAGGAATGTCGTCAAATATTACTGCCGTGATGCTAGATTGGGTTGGGTTAGGTTATATTACGTTATTGATGTATATGAAGTTCCACGGAGACGTAGAGGCCAACTCGCCAGGAATGTTGTCAAATATTACCGCCGAAATGTTAGGCTGGGTTATGTAAGGTTATATAACGTTATTGATGTATATGAAGGTCCCACGGAGACGTAGAGGCCAAGTCGCCAGGAATGTTGTCAAATATTACCGCCGAGATGTTAGGTTGGGTTAGGTTAGGTTATATTACGTTATTGATGTATATTAAGGTCCCACGGAAACCATGAGGCCAATAAGCCAGGAATGTCGTCAAATATTACCGCCGTGATGTTAGATTGGGTTGGGTTAGGTTATATTACGTTATTGATGTATATGAAGATCCCACGGAGAGGTAGAGGCCAACTCGCCAGGAATGTTGTCAAATATTAGTGCCGAGATGATTGGTTGGGTTAGGTTAGATTATATTACGTTATTGATGTATATAAAATTCCCACGGAGACGTAGAGGCCAACTCGCCAGGAATGTTGTCAAATATTAGTACCGAGATGTTAGGTCGGGTTATATTAGGTTATACTGCGTTGTTGATGGATAAGAAGGTCTCACGGAGGCGTAGAGGCCAACAAGCCAGGAATGTTGTCAAATATTACCGCCGAGATGTTACGTTGGTTTAGATTATGTTAAATTACGTTATTGATGTATATGAAGGTCCCACGGAGAGGTAGAGGCCAACTCGCCAGGAATGTTGTCAAATATTACCGCCGAGATGATAGGTTGGGTTAGGTTAGATTATATTACGTTATTGATGTATATAAAAGTCCCACGGAGACGTAGAGGCCAACTCGCCAGGAATGTTGTCACATAATAGCGCCGAGTGGTTAGGTTGGGTTAGGTTAGGTTATATTACGCTATTGATGTATATAAAAGTCCCACGGAAACCATGAGGCCAATAAGCCAGGAATGTCGTCAAATAATAGCGCCGAAATATTAGGCTGGGTTATGTATGGTTATATAACGTTATTGATGTATATGAAGGTCCCACGGAGACGTAGAGGCCAACTCGCCAGGAATGTTGTCTAATATTACCGCCGAGATGTTACGTTGGGTTAGGTTAGGTTATATTACGTTATTGATGTATATAAAATTCCCACGGAGACGTAGAGGCCAACTCGCCAGGAATATTGTCAAATATTAGTACCGAGATGTTAGGTTGGGTTAGGTTAGGTTATATTACCCTACTGATGTATATAAAGGTCCCACGGAGACGTAGATGCCAACTCGCCAGGAATGCTCTCACATAATAGCGCCGAGTGATTAGGTTGGGTTAGGTTAGGTTATATTACGCTATTGGTGTATATAAAAGTCCCACGGAAACCATGAGGCCAATAAGCCAGGAATGTTGTCAAATATTAGTGCCGAGATCTTAGGTTGGGTTAGGTCAGGTAATACTATGTTATTGATGTATATGAAGGTCCCACGGACACGTAGAGGCCAACTCGCCAGGAATGTTGTCAAATATTACCGCCGAGATGTTACGTTGGGTTAGGTTAGGTTATATTACGTTATTGATGTATATAAAATTCCCACGGAGACGTAGAGGCCAACTCGCCAGTAATGTTGTCAAATATTAGTACCGAGATGTTAGGTTGGGTTAGGTTAGGTTATATTACGCTACTGATGTATATAAAGGTCCCACGGAGTCGTAGAGGCCAACTCGCCAGGAATGCTGTCACATAATAGCGCCGAGTGATTAGGTTGGGTTAGGTTAGGTTATATTACGCTATTGATGTATATAAAAGTCCCACGGAAACCATGAGGCCAATAAGCCAGGAATGTTGTCAAATATTAGTGCCGAGATCTTAGGTTGGGTTAGGTCAGGTAATACTATGTTATTGATGTATATGAAGGTCCCACGGACACGTAGAGGCCAACTCGCCAGGAATGTTGTCGAATATTACCGCCGACATGATAGGTTGGGCTAGGTTAGGTTATATTACGTTATTGGTGTATATAAAGGTCCCACGGAAACATAGAGGCCAACAAGCCAGGAATGTTGTCAAATATTACCGCCGAGATGTTACGTTGGTTTAGGTTACGTTAAATTACGTTATTGATGTATATGAAGGTCCCACGGAGAGGTAGAGGCCAACTCGCCAGGAATGTTGTCAAATATTAGTGCCGAGATGTTAGGTTGGGTTAGGTTAGGTTATATTACGTTATTGATGTACATAAAATTCCCACGGAGACGTAGAGGCCAACTCGCCAGGAATGCTGTCAAATATTACCGCCCGAGATGATAGGTTGGGCTAGGTTAGGTTATATTACGTTATTGATGTATATTAAGGCCCCACGGAGACGTAGAGGCCAACTCGCCAGGAATGTTGTCAAATATTAGTGCCGAGATGTTAGGTTGGGTTAGGTTAGGTTATATTACGTTATTGATGTATATAAAATTCCCACGCAGACGTAGAGGCCAAATCGCCAGGAATGTTGTCAAATATTAGTACCGAGATATTAGGTTGGGTTAGGTTAGGTTATATTGCGTTGTTGATGGATAACAAGGTCTCACGGAGGCGTAGAGGCCAACTCGCGAGGAATGTTGTCAAATATTAGTACCGAGATGTTAGGTTAGGTTAGGTTAGGTTATATTACGCTATTGATGTATATAAAAGTCCCACGGAAACCATGAGGCCAATAAGCCAGGAATGTCGTCAAATATTACCGCCGTGATGTGAGATTGGGTTAGGTAATGTTATATTACGTTATTGATGTATATAAAATTCCCACGGAGACGTAGAGGCCAACTCGCCAGGAATGTTGGCAAATATTACCACCGAGATGATACGTTGGGCTAGGTTAGGTTATACTACGTTATTGATGTATATAAAGGTCCCACGGAATCATAGAGGCCAACAAGCCAGGAATGTTGTCAAATATTAGTGCCGAGACGTTAGGTTGGGTTAGGTTAGGTTATATTACGTTATTGATGTATATAAAATTCCCACGGAGACGTAGAGGCCAACTCGCCAGGAATGTTGTCAAATATTAGTACCGAGATGTTATGTCGGGTTATATTAGGTTATATTGCGTTGTTGATGGATAAGAAGGTCTCACGGAGGCGTAGAGGCCAACTCGCGAGGAATGTTGTCAAATATTAGTACCGAGATGTTAGGTTAGGTTAGGTTAGGTTATATTACGCTATTCATGTATATAAAAGTCCCACGGAGACGTAGAGGCCAACTCGACAGGAATGTTGTCAAATAATAGCGCCGAAAAGTTAGGTTGGGTTAGGTTAGGTTATATTACGTTATTGATGTATATGAAGGTCCCGCGGAGACGTAGAAGCCAACTCGCCAGGAATGTTGTCAAATATTACCGCCGAGATGATAGGTTGGGCTAGGTTAGGTTATATTACGTTATTGATGTATATAAAGGTCCTACGGAAACATAGAGGCCAACAAGCCAGGAATGTTGTCAAATATTACCGCCGAGATGTTACGTTGGTTTAGGTTATGTTAAATTACGTTATTGATTTATATGAAGGTCCCACGGAGAGGTAGAGGCCAACTCGCCAGGAATGTTGTCAAATATTAGTGCCGAGATGTTAGGTTGGGTTAGGTTAGGTTATATTACGTTATTGATGTATATAAAATTCCCACGGAGACGTAGAGGCCAACTCGCCAGGAATGCTGTCAAATATTACCGCCCGAGATGTTAGGTTGGGTTAGGTTAGGTTATATAACGTTATTGATGTATATAAAAGTCCCACGGAGACGTAGAGGCCAACAAGCCAGCAATGTTGTCAAATATTACCGCCGAGATGTTAGGTTGGGTTAGGTTAGGTTATATTACGTTATTGATGTATATAAAGGTCCCACGGAAACCATGAGGCCAATAAGCCAGGAATGTCGTCAAATATTACTGCCGTGATGTTAGATTGGGTTGGGTTAGGTTATATTACGTTATTGATGTATATGAAGTTCCACGGAGACGTAGAGGCCAACTCGCCAGGAATGTTGTCAAATATTACCGCCGAAATGTTAGGCTGGGTTATGTAAGGTTATATAACGTTATTGATGTATATGAAGGTCCCACGGAGACGTAGAGGCCAAGTCGCCAGGAATGTTGTCAAATATTACCGCCGAGATGTTAGGTTGGGTTAGGTTAGGTTATATTACGTTATTGATGTATATTAAGGTCCCACGGAAACCATGAGGCCAATAAGCCAGGAATGTCGTCAAATATTACCGCCGTGATGTTAGATTGGGTTGGGTTAGGTTATATTACGTTATTGATGTATATGAAGATCCCAGGGAGAGGTAGAGGCCAACTCGCCAGGAATGTTGTCAAATATTAGTGCCGAGATGATTGGTTGGGTTAGGTTAGATTATATTACGTTATTGATGTATATAAAATTCCCACGGAGACGTAGAGGCCAACTCGCCAGGAATGTTGTCAAATATTAGTACCGAGATGTTAGGTCGGGTTATATTAGGTTATACTGCGATGTTGATGGATAAGAAGGTCTCACGGAGGCGTAGAGGCCAACAAGCCAGGAATGTTGTCAAATATTACCGCCGAGATGTTACGTTGGTTTAGATTATGTTAAATTACGTTATTGATGTATATGAAGGTCCCACGGAGAGGTAGAGGCCAACTCGCCAGGAATGTTGTCAAATATTACCGCCGAGATGATAGGTTGGGTTAGGTTAGATTATATTACGTTATTGATGTATATAAAAGTCCCACGGAGACGTAGAGGCCAACTCGCCAGGAATGTTGTCACATAATAGCGCCGAGTGGTTAGGTTGGGTTAGGTTAGGTTATATTACGCTATTGATGTATATAAAAGTCCCACGGAAACCATGAGGCCAATAAGCCAGGAATGTCGTCAAATAATAGCGCCGAAATATTAGGCTGGGTTATGTATGGTTATATAACGTTATTGATGTATATGCAGGTCCCACGGAGACGTAGAGGCCAACTCGCCAGGAATGTTGTCTAATATTACCGCCGAGATGTTACGTTGGGTTAGGTTAGGTTATATTACGTTATTGATATATATAAAATTCCCACGGAGACGTAGAGGCCAACTCGCCAGGAATGTTGTCAAATATTAGTACCGAGATGTTAGGTTGGGTTAGGTTAGGTTATATTACCCTACTGATGTATATAAAGGTCCCACGGAGACGGAGAGGCCAACTCGCCAGGAATGCTGTCACATAATAGCGCCGAGTGATTAGGTTGGGTTAGGTTAGGTTATATTACGCTATTGGTGTATATAAAAGTCCCACGGAAACCATGAGGCCAATAAGCCAGGAATGTTGTCAAATATTAGTGCCGAGATCTTAGGTTGGGTTAGGTTAGGTTATATTACGTTATTGATGTATATAAAAGTCCCACGGAGACGTAGAGGCCAACTCGACAGGCATGTTGTCAAATAATAGCGCCGAAAGGTTAGGTTGGGTTATATTAGGTTATATTGCGTTGTTGATGGATAAGAAGGTCTCACGGAGGCGTAGAGGCCAACTCGCCAGGAATGTTGTCAAATATTAGTACCGAGATATTAGGTTGGGTTAGTTTAGGTTATATTACGTTATTGATATATGTGAAGGTCCCACGGAGACGTAGAGGCCAACTCGCCAGGAATGTTGTCACATAATAGCGCCGAGTGGTTAGGTCGGGTTATATTAGGTTATATTACGTTATTGATGGATATGAAGGTCTCACGGAGACGTAGAGGCCAACTCGCCAGGAATGTTGTCGAATATTAGTGCCGAGAGGTTGGGTTGGGTTAGGTTAGGTTATATTATGTTATTGATGTATACAAAGGCCCCACGGAGACGTAGAGGCCAACCCGCCAGGAATGTCGGCAAATAATAGCGCCGAAAGGTTAGGTTGGGCTAGGTTAGGTTATATTACGTTATTGATGTATATAAAGGTTCCACGGAAACATAGAGGCCAACAAGCCAGGAATGTTGTCAAATATTACCGCCGAGATGTTACGTTGGTTTAGGTTAGGTTAAATTACGTTATTGATGTATATGAAGGTCCCACGGAGAGGTAGAGGCCAACTCGCCAGGAATGTTGTCAAATATTAGTGTCGAGATGTTAGGTTGGGTTAGGTTAGGTAATATCACGTTATTGATGTATATGAAGGTCCCATGGTGACGTAGAGGCCAACTCGCCAGGAATGTTGTCAAATATTACCACCGATGTGTTAGGTTGGGTTAGGTTAGGTTATATTACGTTATTGATGTATATAAAAGTCCCACGGAGACGTAGAGGCCAACAAGCCAGCAATGTTGTCAAATATTACCGCCGAGATGTTAGGTTGGGTTAGGTTAGGTTATATTACGTTATTGATGTATATAAAGGTCCCACGGAAACCATGAGGCCAATAAGCCAGGAATGTCGTCAAATATTACTGCCGTGATGTTAGATTGGGTTGGGTTAGGTTATATTACGTTATTGATGTATATGAAGTTCCACGGAGACGTAGAGGCCAACTCGCCAGGAATGTTGTCAAATATTACCGCCGAAATGTTAGGCTGGGTTATGTAAGGTTATATAACGTTATTGATGTATATGAAGGTCCCACGGAGACGTAGAGGCCAAGTCGCCAGGAATGTTGTCAAATATTACCGCCGAGATGTTAGGTTGGGTTAGGTTAGGTTATATTACGTTATTGATGTATATTAAGGTCCCACGGAAACCATGAGGCCAATAAGCCAGGAATGTCGTCAAATATTACCGCCGTGATGTTAGATTGGGTTGGGTTAGGTTATATTACGTTATTGATGTATATGAAGATCCCACGGAGAGGTAGAGGCCAACTCGCCAGGAATGTTGTCAAATATTAGTGCCGAGATGATTGGTTGGGTTAGGTTAGATTATATTACGTTATTGATGTATATAAAATTCCCACGGAGACGTAGAGGCCAACTCGCCAGGAATGTTGTCAAATATTAGTACCGAGATGTTAGGTCGGGTTATATTAGGTTATACTGCGTTGTTGATGGATAAGAAGGTCTCACGGAGGCGTAGAGGCCAACAAGCCAGGAATGTTGTCAAATATTACCGCCGAGATGTTACGTTGGTTTAGATTATGTTAAATTACGTTATTGATGTATATGAAGGTCCCACGGAGAGGTAGAGGCCAACTCGCCAGGAATGTTGTCAAATATTACCGCCGAGATGATAGGTTGGGTTAGGTTAGATTATATTACGTTATTGATGTATATAAAAGTCCCACGGAGACGTAGAGGCCAACTCGCCAGGAATGTTGTCACATAATAGCGCCGAGTGGTTAGGTTGGGTTAGGTTAGGTTATATTACGCTATTGATGTATATAAAAGTCCCACGGAAACCATGAGGCCAATAAGCCAGGAATGTCGTCAAATAATAGCGCCGAAATATTAGGCTGGGTTATGTATGGTTATATAACGTTATTGATGTATATGAAGGTCCCACGGAGACGTAGAGGCCAACTCGCCAGGAATGTTGTCTAATATTACCGCCGAGATGTTACGTTGGGTTAGGTTAGGTTATATTACGTTATTGATGTATATAAAATTCCCACGGAGACGTAGAGGCCAACTCGCCAGGAATGTTGTCAAATATTAGTACCGAGATGTTAGGTTGGGTTAGGTTAGGTTATATTACCCTACTGATGTATATAAAGGTCCCACGGAGACGTAGAGGCCAACTCGCCAGGAATGCTGTCACATAATAGCGCCGAGTGATTAGGTTGGGTTAGGTTAGGTTATATTACGCTATTGGTGTATATAAAAGTCCCACGGAAACCATGAGGCCAATAAGCCAGGAATGTTGTCAAATATTAGTGCCGAGATCTTAGGTTGGGTTAGGTCAGGTAATACTATGTTATTGATGTATATGAAGGTCCCACGGACACGTAGAGGCCAACTCGCCAGGAATGTTGTCAAATATTACCGCCGAGATGTTACGTTGGGTTAGGTTAGGTTATATTACGTTATTGATGTATATAAAATTCCCACGGAGACGTAGAGGCCAACTCGCCAGTAATGTTGTCAAATATTAGTACCGAGATGTTAGGTTGGGTTAGGTTAGGTTATATTACGCTACTGATGTATATAAAGGTCCCACGGAGTCGTAGAGGCCAACTCGCCAGGAATGCTGTCACATAATAGCGCCGAGTGATTAGGTTGGGTTAGGTTAGGTTATATTACGCTATTGATGTATATAAAAGTCCCACGGAAACCATGAGGCCAATAAGCCAGGAATGTTGTCAAATATTAGTGCCGAGATCTTAGGTTGGGTTAGGTCAGGTAATACTATGTTATTGATGTATATGAAGGTCCCACGGACACGTAGAGGCCAACTCGCCAGGAATGTTGTCAAATATTACCGCCGACATGATAGGTTGGGCTAGGTTAGGTTATATTACGTTATTGGTGTATATAAAGGTCCCACGGAAACATAGAGGCCAACAAGCCAGGAATGTTGTCAAATATTACCGCCGAGATGTTACGTTGGTTTAGGTTACGTTAAATTACGTTATTGATGTATATGAAGGTCCCACGGAGAGGTAGAGGCCAACTCGCCAGGAATGTTGTCAAATATTAGTGCCGAGATGTTAGGTTGGGTTAGGTTAGGTTATATTACGTTATTGATGTATATAAAATTCCCACGGAGACGTAGAGGCCAACTCGCCAGGAATGCTGTCAAATATTACCGCCCGAGATGATAGGTTGGGCTAGGTTAGGTTATATTACGTTATTGATGTATATTAAGGCCCCACGGAGACGTAGAGGCCAACTCGCCAGGAATGTTGTCAAATATTAGTGCCGAGACGTTAGGTTGGGTTAGGTTAGGTTATATTACGTTATTGATGTATATAAAATTCCCACGGAGACGTAGAGGCCAACTCGACAGGAATGTTGTCAAATATTAGTACCGAGATGTTAGGTCGGGTTATATTAGGTTATATTGCGTTGTTGATGGATAAGAAGGTCTCACGGAGGCGTAGAGGCCAACTCGCGAGGAATGTTGTCAAATATTAGTACCGAGATGTTAGGTTAGGTTAGGTTAGGTTATATTACGCTATTCATGTATATAAAAGTCCCACGGAGACGTAGAGGCCAACTCGACAGGAATGTTGTCAAATAATAGCGCCGAAAAGTTAGGTTGGGTTAGGTTAGGTTATATTACGTTATTGATGTATATGAAGGTCCCGCGGAGACGTAGAAGCCAACTCGCCAGGAATGTTGTCAAATATTACCGCCGAGATGATAGGTTGGGCTAGGTTAGGTTATATTACGTTATTGATGTATATAAAGGTCCTACGGAAACATAGAGGCCAACAAGCCAGGAATGTTGTCAAATATTACTGCCGTGATGTTAGATTGGGTTGGGTTAGGTTATATTACGTTATTGATGTATATGAAGTTCCACGGAGACGTAGAGGCCAACTCGCCAGGAATGTTGTCAAATATTACCGCCGAAATGTTAGGCTGGGTTATGTAAGGTTATATAACGTTATTGATGTATATGAAGGTCCCACGGAGACGTAGAGGCCAAGTCGCCAGGAATGTTGTCAAATATTACCGCCGAGATGTTAGGTTGGGTTAGGTTAGGTTATATTACGTTATTGATGTATATTAAGGTCCCACGGAAACCATGAGGCCAATAAGCCAGGAATGTCGTCAAATATTACCGCCGTGATGTTAGATTGGGTTGGGTTAGGTTATATTACGTTATTGATGTATATGAAGATCCCACGGAGAGGTAGAGGCCAACTCGCCAGGAATGTTGTCAAATATTAGTGCCGAGATGATTGGTTGGGTTAGGTTAGATTATATTACGTTATTGATGTATATAAAATTCCCACGGAGACGTAGAGGCCAACTCGCCAGGAATGTTGTCAAATATTAGTACCGAGATGTTAGGTCGGGTTATATTAGGTTATACTGCGTTGTTGATGGATAAGAAGGTCTCACGGAGGCGTAGAGGCCAACAAGCCAGGAATGTTGTCAAATATTACCGCCGAGATGTTACGTTGGTTTAGATTATGTTAAATTACGTTATTGATGTATATGAAGGTCCCACGGAGAGGTAGAGGCCAACTCGCCAGGAATGTTGTCAAATATTACCGCCGAGATGATAGGTTGGGTTAGGTTAGATTATATTACGTTATTGATGTATATAAAAGTCCCACGGAGACGTAGAGGCCAACTCGCCAGGAATGTTGTCACATAATAGCGCCGAGTGGTTAGGTTGGGTTAGGTTAGGTTATATTACGCTATTGATGTATATAAAAGTCCCACGGAAACCATGAGGCCAATAAGCCAGGAATGTCGTCAAATAATAGCGCCGAAATATTAGGCTGGGTTATGTATGGTTATATAACGTTATTGATGTATATGAAGGTCCCACGGAGACGTAGAGGCCAACTCGCCAGGAATGTTGTCTAATATTACCGCCGAGATGTTACGTTGGGTTAGGTTAGGTTATATTACGTTATTGATGTATATAAAATTCCCACGGAGACGTAGAGGCCAACTCGCCAGGAATGTTGTCAAATATTAGTACCGAGATGTTAGGTTGGGTTAGGTTAGGTTATATTACCCTACTGATGTATATAAAGGTCCCACGGAGACGTAGAGGCCAACTCGCCAGGAATGCTGTCACATAATAGCGCCGAGTGATTAGGTTGGGTTAGGTTAGGTTATATTACGCTATTGGTGTATATAAAAGTCCCACGGAAACCATGAGGCCAATAAGCCAGGAATGTTGTCAAATATTAGTGCCGAGATCTTAGGTTGGGTTAGGTCAGGTAATACTATGTTATTGATGTATATGAAGGTCCCACGGACACGTAGAGGCCAACTCGCCAGGAATGTTGTCAAATATTACCGCCGAGATGTTACGTTGGGTTAGGTTAGGTTATATTACGTTATTGATGTATATAAAATTCCCACGGAGACGTAGAGGCCAACTCGCCAGTAATGTTGTCAAATATTAGTACCGAGATGTTAGGTTGGGTTAGGTTAGGTTATATTACGCTACTGATGTATATAAAGGTCCCACGGAGTCGTAGAGGCCAACTCGCCAGGAATGCTGTCACATAATAGCGCCGAGTGATTAGGTTGGGTTAGGTTAGGTTATATTACGCTATTGATGTATATAAAAGTCCCACGGAAACCATGAGGCCAATAAGCCAGGAATGTTGTCAAATATTAGTGCCGAGATCTTAGGTTGGGTTAGGTCAGGTAATACTATGTTATTGATGTATATGAAGGTCCCACGGACACGTAGAGGCCAACTCGCCAGGAATGTTGTCAAATATTACCGCCGACATGATAGGTTGGGCTAGGTTAGGTTATATTACGTTATTGGTGTATATAAAGGTCCCACGGAAACATAGAGGCCAACAAGCCAGGAATGTTGTCAAATATTACCGCCGAGATGTTACGTTGGTTTAGGTTACGTTAAATTACGTTATTGATGTATATGAAGGTCCCACGGAGAGGTAGAGGCCAACTCGCCAGGAATGTTGTCAAATATTAGTGCCGAGATGTTAGGTTGGGTTAGGTTAGGTTATATTACGTTATTGATGTATATAAAATTCCCACGGAGACGTAGAGGCCAACTCGCCAGGAATGCTGTCAAATATTACCGCCCGAGATGATAGGTTGGGCTAGGTTAGGTTATATTACGTTATTGATGTATATTAAGGCCCCACGGAGACGTAGAGGCCAACTCGCCAGGAATGTTGTCAAATATTAGTGCCGAGACGTTAGGTTGGGTTAGGTTAGGTTATATTACGTTATTGATGTATATAAAATTCCCACGGAGACGTAGAGGCCAACTCGACAGGAATGTTGTCAAATATTAGTACCGAGATGTTAGGTCGGGTTATATTAGGTTATATTGCGTTGTTGATGGATAAGAAGGTCTCACGGAGGCGTAGAGGCCAACTCGCGAGGAATGTTGTCAAATATTAGTACCGAGATGTTAGGTTAGGTTAGGTTAGGTTATATTACGCTATTCATGTATATAAAAGTCCCACGGAGACGTAGAGGCCAACTCGACAGGAATGTTGTCAAATAATAGCGCCGAAAAGTTAGGTTGGGTTAGGTTAGGTTATATTACGTTATTGATGTATATGAAGGTCCCGCGGAGACGTAGAAGCCAACTCGCCAGGAATGTTGTCAAATATTACCGCCGAGATGATAGGTTGGGCTAGGTTAGGTTATATTACGTTATTGATGTATATAAAGGTCCTACGGAAACATAGAGGCCAACAAGCCAGGAATGTTGTCAAATATTACCGCCGAGATGTTACGTTGGTTTAGGTTATGTTAAATTACGTTATTGATTTATATGAAGGTCCCACGGAGAGGTAGAGGCCAACTCGCCAGGAATGTTGTCAAATATTAGTGCCGAGATGTTAGGTTGGGTTAGGTTAGGTTATATTACGTTATTGATGTATATAAAATTCCCACGGAGACGTAGAGGCCAACTCGCCAGGAATGCTGTCAAATATTACCGCCCGAGATGATAGGTTGGGCTAGGTTAGGTTATATTACGTTATTGATATATATTAAGGCCCCACGGAGACGTAGAGGCCAACTTGCCAGGAATGTTGTCAAATATTAGTGCCGAGATGTTAGGTTGGGTTAGGTTAGGTTATATTACGTTATTGATGTATATAATATTCCCACGGAGACGTAGAGGCCAACTCGCCACGAATGTTGTCAAATATTAGTACCGAGATATTAGGTTGGGTTAGGTTAGGTTATATTACGTTATTGATGTATATAAAAGTCCCACGGAGACGTAGAGGCCAACTCGACAGGAATGTTGTCAAATAATAGCGCCGAAAGGTTAGGTTGGGTTATATTAGGTTATATTGCGTTGTTGATGGATAAGAAGGTCTCACGGAGGCGTAGAGGCCAACTCGCCAGGAATGTTGTCAAATATTAGTACCGAGATATTAGGTTGGGTTAGTTTAGGTTATATTACGTTATTGATATATGTGAAGGTCCCACGGAGACGTAGAGGCCAACTCGCCAGGAATGTTGTCAAATATTAGTGTCGAGATGTTAGGTTGGGTTAGGTTAGGTAATATCACGTTATTGATGTATATGAAGGTTCCACGGTGACGTAGAGGCCAACTCGCCAGGAATGTTGTCAAATATTACCACCGATGTGTTAGGTTGGGTTAGGTTAGGTTATATTACGTTATTGATGTATATAAAAGTCCCACGGAGACGTAGAGGCCAACAAGCCAGCAATGTTGTCAAATATTACCGCCGAGATGTTAGGTTGGGTTAGGTTAGGTTATATTACGTTATTGATGTATATAAAGGTCCCACGGAAACCATGAGGCCAATAAGCCAGGAATGTCGTCAAATATTACTGCCGTGATGTTAGATTGGGTTGGGTTAGGTTATATTACGTTATTGATGTATATGAAGTTCCACGGAGACGTAGAGGCCAACTCGCAAGGAATGCTGTCAAATATTACCGCCCGAGATGATAGGTTGGGCTAGGTTAGGTTATATTACGTTATTGATATATATTAAGGCCCCACGGAGACGTAGAGGCCAACTCGCCAGGAATGTTGTCAAATATTAGTGCCGAGATGTTAGGTTGGGTTAGGTTAGGTTATATTACGTTATTGATGTATATAATATTCCCACGGAGACGTAGAGGCCAACTCGCCAGGAATGTTGTCAAATATTAGTACCGAGATATTAGGTTGGGTTAGGTTAGGTTATATTACGTTATTGATGTATATAAAAGTCCCACGGAAACATAGAGGCCAACAAGCCAGGAATGTTGTCAAATATTACCGCCGAGATGTTACGTTGGTTTAGGTTAGGTTAAATTACGTTATTGATGTATATGAAGGTCCCACGGAGAGGTAGAGGCCAACTCGCCAGGAATGTTGTCAAATATTAGTGTCGAGATGTTAGGTTGGGTTAGGTTAGGTAATATCACGTTATTGATGTATATGAAGGTCCCACGGTGACGTAGAGGCCAACTCGCCAGGAATGTTGTCAAATATTACCACCGATGTGTTAGGTTGGGTTAGGTTAGGTTATATTACGTTATTGATGTATATAAAAGTCCCACGGAGACGTAGAGGCCAACAAGCCAGCAATGTTGTCAAATATTACCGCCGAGATGTTAGGTTGGGTTAGGTTAGGTTATATTACGTTATTGATGTATATAAAGGTCCCACGGAAACCATGAGGCCAATAAGCCAGGAATGTCGTCAAATATTACTGCCGTGATGTTAGATTGGGTTGGGTTAGGTTATATTACGTTATTGATGTATATGAAGTTCCACGGAGACGTAGAGGCCAACTCGCCAGGAATGTTGTCAAATATTACCGCCGAAATGTTAGGCTGGGTTATGTAAGGTTATATAACGTTATTGATGTTTATGAAGGTCCCACGGAGACGTAGAGGCCAAGTCGCCAGGAATGTTGTCTAATATTACCGCCGAGATGTTACGTTGGGTTAGGTTAGGTTATATTACGTTATTGATGTATATAAAATTCCCACGGAGACGTAGAGGCCAACTCGCCAGTAATGTTGTCAAATATTAGTACCGAGATGTTAGGTTGGGTTAGGTTAGGTTATATTACGCTACTGATGTATATAAAGGTCCCACGGAGACGTAGAGGCCAACTCGCCAGGAATGCTGTCACATAATAGCCCCGAGTGATTAGGTTGGGTTAGGTTAGGTTATATTACGCTATTGATGTATATAAAAGTCCCACGGAAACCATGAGGCCAATAAGCCAGGAATGTTGTCAAATATTAGTGCCGAGATCTTAGGTTGGGTTAGGTCAGGTAATACTATGTTATTGATGTATATGAAGGTCCCACGGACACGTAGAGGACAACTCGCCAGGAATGTTGTCAAATATTACCGCCGAGATGATAGGTTGGGCTAGGTTAGGTTATATTACGTTATTGGTGTATATAAAGGTCCCACGGAAACATAGAGGCCAACAAGCCAGGAATGTTGTCAAATATTACCGCCGAGATGTTAGGTTGGGTTAGGTTAGGTTATATTACGCTATTGGTGTATATAAAAGTCCCACGGTGACGTAGAGGCCAACTCGACAGGAATGTTGTCAAACATTAGTGCCGAGAGGTTGGGTTGGGTTAGGTTAGGTTGTATTATGTTCTTGATGTATATAAAGGCCCCACGGAGACGTAGAGGCCAACCCGCCATTAATGTTGGCAAATAATAGCGCCGAAAGGTTAGGTTGGGTTAGTTTAGGTTATATTACGTTATTGATATATGTGAAGGTCCCACGGAGACGTAGAGGCCAACTCGCCAGGAATGTTGTCACATAATAGCGCCGAGTGGTTAGGTCGGGTTATATGAGGTTATATTACGTTATTGATGGATATGAAGGTCTCACGGAGACGTAGAGGCCAACTCGCCAGGAATGTTGTCGAATGTTAGTGCCGAGAGGTTGGGTTGGGTTAGGTTAGGTTATATTATGTTATTGATGTATATAAAGGCCCCACGGAGACGTAGAGGCCAACCCGCCAGGAATGTTGGCAAATAATAGCGCCGAAAGGTTAGGTTGGGCTAGGTTAGGTTATATTACGTTATTGATGTATATAAAGATTCCACGGAAACATAGAGGCCAACAAGCCAGGAATGTTGTCAAATATTACCGCCGAGATGTTACGTTGGTTTAGGTTAGGTTAAATTACGTTATTGATGTATATGAAGGTCCCACGGAGAGGTAGAGGCCAACTCGCCAGGAATGTTGTCAAATATTAGTGTCGAGATGTTAGGTTGGGTTAGGTTAGGTAATATCACGTTATTGATGTATATGAAGGTCCCATGGTGACGTAGAGGCCAACTCGCCAGGAATGTTGTCAAATATTACCACCGATGTGTTAGGTTGGGTTAGGTTAGGTTATATTACGTTATTGATGTATATAAAAGTCCCACGGAGACGTAGAGGCCAACAAGCCAGCAATGTTGTCAAATATTACCGCCGAGATGTTAGGTTGGGTTAGGTTAGGTTATATTACGTTATTGATGTATATAAAGGTCCCACGGAAACCATGAGGCCAACAAGCCAGGAATGTCGTCAAATATTACTGCCGTGATGTTAGATTGGGTTGGGTTAGGTTATATTACGTTATTGATGTATATGAAGTTCCACGGAGACGTAGAGGCCAACTCGCCAGGAATGTTGTCAAATATTACCGCCGAAATGGTAGGCTGGGTTATGTAAGGTTATATAACGTTATTGATGTATATGAAGGTCCCACGGAGACGTAGAGGCCAAGTCGCCAGGAATGTTGTCAAATATTACCGCCGAGATGTTAGGTTGGGTTAGGTTAGGTTATATTACGTTATTGATGTATATTAAGGTCCCACGGAAACCATGAGGCCAATAAGCCAGGAATGTCGTCAAATATTACCGCCGTGATGTTAGGTTGGGTTAGGTTAGGTTATATTACGCTATTGGTGTATATAAAAGTCCCACGGTGACGTAGAGGCCAACTCGACAGGAATGTTGTCAAACATTAGTGCCGAGAGGTTGGGTTGGGTTAGGTTAGGTTGTATTATGTTCTTGATGTATATAAAGGCCCCACGGAGACGTAGAGGCCAACCCGCCATTAATGTTGGCAAATAATAGCGCCGAAAGGTTAGGTTGGGTTAGTTTAGGTTATATTACGTTATTGATATATGTGAAGGTCCCACGGAGACGTAGAGGCCAACTCGCCAGGAATGTTGTCACATAATAGCGCCGAGTGGTTAGGTCGGGTTATATGAGGTTATATTACGTTATTGATGGATATGAAGGTCTCACGGAGACGTAGAGGCCAACTCGCCAGGAATGTTGTCGAATATTAGTGCCGAGAGGTTGGGTTGGGTTAGGTTAGGTTATATTATGTTATTGATGTATATAAAGGCCCCACGGAGACGTAGAGGCCAACCCGCCAGGAATGTTGGCAAATAATAGCGCCGAAAGGTTAGGTTGGGCTAGGTTAGGTTATATTACGTTATTGATGTATATAAAGGTTCCACGGAAACATAGAGGCCAACAAGCCAGGAATGTTGTCAAATATTACCGCCGAGATGTTACGTTGGTTTAGGTTAGGTTAAATTACGTTATTGATGTATATGAAGGTCCCACGGAGAGGTAGAGGCCAACTCGCCAGGAATGTTGTCAAATATTAGTGTCGAGATGTTAGGTTGGGTTAGGTTAGGTAATATCACGTTATTGATGTATATGAAGGTCCCATGGTGACGTAGAGGCCAACTCGCCAGGAATGTTGTCAAATATTACCACCGATGTGTTAGGTTGGGTTAGGTTAGGTTATATTACGTTATTGATGTATATAAAAGTCCCACGGAGACGTAGAGGCCAACAAGCCAGCAATGTTGTCAAATATTACCGCCGAGATGTTAGGTTGGGTTAGGTTAGGTTATATTACGTTATTGATGTATATAAAGGTCCCACGGAAACCATGAGGCCAATAAGCCAGGAATGTCGTCAAATATTACTGCCGTGATGTTAGATTGGGTTGGGTTAGGTTATATTACGTTATTGATGTATATGAAGTTCCACGGAGACGTAGAGGCCAACTCGCCAGGAATGTTGTCAAATATTACCGCCGAAATGGTAGGCTGGGTTATGTAAGGTTATATAACGTTATTGATGTATATGAAGGTCCCACGGAGACGTAGAGGCCAAGTCGCCAGGAATGTTGTCAAATATTACCGCCGAGATGTTAGGTTGGGTTAGGTTAGGTTATATTACGTTATTGATGTATATTAAGGTCCCACGGAAACCATGAGGCCAATAAGCCAGGAATGTCGTCAAATATTACCGCCGTGATGTTAGATTGGGTTGGGTTAGGTTATATTACGTTATTGATGTATATGAAGATCCCACGGAGAGGTAGAGGCCAACTCGCCAGGAATGTTGTCAAATATTAGTGCCGAGATGATAGGTTGGGTTAGGTTAGATTATATTACGTTATTGATGTATATAAAATTCCCACGGAGACGTAGAGGCCAACTCGCCAGGAATGTTGTCAAATATTAGTACCGAGATGTTAGGTCGGGTTATATTAGGTTATACTGCGTTGTTGATGGATAAGAAGGTCTCACGGAGGCGTAGAGGCCAACTCGCCAGGAATGTTGTCAAATATTAGTACCGAGATGTTAGGTTAGGTTAGGTTAGGTTATACTACGCTATTGATGTATATAAAAGTCCCACGGAAACCATGGGGCCAATAAGCCAGGAATGTCGTCAAATATTACCGCCGTGTTGTGAGATTGTGTTAGGTTAGGTTATATTACGATATTGATGTATATAAAATTCCCACGGAGACGTAGAGGCCAACTCGCCAGGAATGTTGTCAAATATTACCACCGAGATGATACGTTGGGCTAGGTTAGGTTATATTACGTTATTGATGTATATAAAGGTCCCACGAAAACATAGAGGCCAACAAGCCAGGAATGTTGTCAAATATTACCGCCGAGATGTTACGTTGGTTTAGATTATGTTAAATTACGTTATTGATGTATATGAAGGTCCCACGGAGAGGTAGAGGCCAACTCGCCAGGAATGTTGTCAAATATTACCGCCGAGATGATAGGTTGGGTTAGGTTAGATTATATTACGTTATTGATGTATATAAAAGTCCCACGGAGACGTAGAGGCCAACTCGCCAGGAATGTTGTCACATAATAGCGCCGAGTGGTTAGGTTGGGTTAGGTTAGGTTATATTACGCTACTGATGTATATAAAAGTCCCACGGAAACCATGAGGCCAATAAGCCAGGCATGTCGTCAAATAATAGCGCCGAAATATTAGGCTGGGTTATGTATGGTTATATAACGTTATTGATGTATATGAAGGTCCCACGGAGACGTAGAGGCCAACTCGCCAGGAATGTTGTCTAATATTACCGCCGAGATGTTACGTTGGGTTAGGTTAGGTTATATTACGTTATTGATGTATATAAAATTCCCACGGAGACGTAGAGGCCAACTCGCCAGGAATGTTGTCAAATATTAGTACCGAGATGTTAGGTTGGGTTAGGTTAGGTTATATTACGCTACTGATGTATATAAAGGTCCCACGGAGTCGTAGAGGCCAACTCGCCAGGAATGCTGTCACATAATAGCGCCGAGTGATTAGGTTGGGTTAGGTTAGGTTATATTACGCTATTGATGTATATAAAAGTCCCACGGAAACCATGAGGCCAATAAGCCAGGAATGTTGTCAAATATTAGTGCCGAGATCTTAGGTTGGGTTAGGTCAGGTAATACTATGTTATTGATGTATATGAAGGTCCCACGGACACGTAGAGGCCAACTCGCCAGGAATGTTGTCAAATATTACCGCCGACATGATAGGTTGGGCTAGGTTAGGTTATATTACGTTATTGGTGTATATAAAGGTCCCACGGAAACATAGAGGCCAACAAGCCAGGAATGTTGTCAAATATTACCGCCGAGATGTTACGTTGGTTTAGGTTACGTTAAATTACGTTATTGATGTATATGAAGGTCCCACGGAGAGGTAGAGGCCAACTCGCCAGGAATGTTGTCAAATATTAGTGCCGAGATGTTAGGTTGGGTTAGGTTAGGTTATATTACGTTATTGATGTATATAAAATTCCCACGGAGACGTAGAGGCCAACTCGCCAGGAATGCTGTCAAATATTACCGCCGAGATGTTAGGTTGGGTTAGGTTAGGTTATATTACGTTATTGATGTATATAAAGGTCCCACGGAAACCATGAGGCCAATAAGCCAGGAATGTCGTCAAATATTACTGCCGTGATGTTAGATTGGGTTGGGTTAGGTTATATTACGTTATTGATGTATATGAAGTTCCACGGAGACGTAGAGGCCAACTCGCCAGGAATGTTGTCAAATATTACCGCCGAAATGGTAGGCTGGGTTATGTAAGGTTATATAACGTTATTGATGTATATGAAGGTCCCACGGAGACGTAGAGGCCAAGTCGCCAGGAATGTTGTCAAATATTACCGCCGAGATGTTAGGTTGGGTTAGGTTAGGTTATATTACGTTATTGATGTATATTAAGGTCCCACGGAAACCATGAGGCCAATAAGCCAGGAATGTCGTCAAATATTACCGCCGTGATGTTAGATTGGGTTGGGTTAGGTTATATTACGTTATTGATGTATATGAAGATCCCACGGAGAGGTAGAGGCCAACTCGCCAGGAATGTTGTCAAATATTAGTGCCGAGATGATAGGTTGGGTTAGGTTAGATTATATTACGTTATTGATGTATATAAAATTCCCACGGAGACGTAGAGGCCAACTCGCCAGGAATGTTGTCAAATATTAGTACCGAGATGTTAGGTCGGGTTATATTAGGTTATACTGCGTTGTTGATGGATAAGAAGGTCTCACGGAGGCGTAGAGGCCAACTCGCCAGGAATGTTGTCAAATATTAGTACCGAGATGTTAGGTTAGGTTAGGTTAGGTTATACTACGCTATTGATGTATATAAAAGTCCCACGGAAACCATGGGGCCAATAAGCCAGGAATGTCGTCAAATATTACCGCCGTGTTGTGAGATTGTGTTAGGTTAGGTTATATTACGATATTGATGTATATAAAATTCCCACGGAGACGTAGAGGCCAACTCGCCAGGAATGTTGTCAAATATTACCACCGAGATGATACGTTGGGCTAGGTTAGGTTATATTACGTTATTGATGTATATAAAGGTCCCACGAAAACATAGAGGCCAACAAGCCAGGAATGTTGTCAAATATTACCGCCGAGATGTTACGTTGGTTTAGATTATGTTAAATTACGTTATTGATGTATATGAAGGTCCCACGGAGAGGTAGAGGCCAACTCGCCAGGAATGTTGTCAAATATTACCGCCGAGATGATAGGTTGGGTTAGGTTAGATTATATTACGTTATTGATGTATATAAAAGTCCCACGGAGACGTAGAGGCCAACTCGCCAGGAATGTTGTCACATAATAGCGCCGAGTGGTTAGGTTGGGTTAGGTTAGGTTATATTACGCTACTGATGTATATAAAAGTCCCACGGAAACCATGAGGCCAATAAGCCAGGCATGTCGTCAAATAATAGCGCCGAAATATTAGGCTGGGTTATGTATGGTTATATAACGTTATTGATGTATATGAAGGTCCCACGGAGACGTAGAGGCCAACTCGCCAGGAATGTTGTCTAATATTACCGCCGAGATGTTACGTTGGGTTAGGTTAGGTTATATTACGTTATTGATGTATATAAAATTCCCACGGAGACGTAGAGGCCAACTCGCCAGGAATGTTGTCAAATATTAGTACCGAGATGTTAGGTTGGGTTAGGTTAGGTTATATTACCCTACTGATGTATATAAAGGTCCCACGGAGACGTAGAGGCCAACTCGCCAGGAATGCTGCCACATAATAGCGCCGAGTGATTAGGTTGGGTTAGGTTAGGTTATATTACGCTATTGGTGTATATAAAAGTCCCACGGAAACCATGAGGCCAATAAGCCAGGAATGTTGTCAAATATTAGTGCCGAGATCTTAGGTTGGGTTAGGTCAGGTAATACTATGTTATTGATGTATATGAAGGTCCCACGGACACGTAGAGGCCAACTCGCCAGGAATGTTGTCAAATATTACCGCCGAGATGTTACGTTGGGTTAGGTTAGGTTATATTACGTTATTGATGTATATAAAATTCCCACGGAGACGTAGAGGCCAACTCGCCAGTAATGTTGTCAAATATTAGTACCGAGATGTTAGGTTGGTTTAGGTTACGTTAAATTACGTTATTGATGTATATGAAGGTCCCACGGAGAGGTAGAGGCCAACTCGCCAGGAATGTTGTCAAATATTAGTGCCGAGTGATTAGGTTGGGTTAGGTTAGGTTATATTACGTTATTGATGTATATAAAATTCCCACGGAGACGTAGAGGCCAACTCGCCAGGAATGCTGTCAAATATTACCGCCCGAGATGATAGGTTGGGCTAGGTTAGGTTATATTACGTTATTGATGTATATGAAGGTCCCACGGACACGTAGAGGCCAACTCGCCAGGAATGTTGTCAAATATTAGTGCCGAGATGTTAGGTTGGGTTAGGTTAGGTTATATTACGTTATTGATGTATATAAAATTCCCACGGAGACGTAGAGGCCAAATCGCCAGGAATGTTGTCAAATATTAGTACCGAGATATTAGGTTGGGTTAGGTTAGGTTATATTGCGTTGTTGATGGATAAGAAGGTCTCACGGAGGCGTAGAGGCCAACTCGCGACGAATGTTGTCAAATATTAGTACCGAGATGTTAGGTTAGGTTAGGTTAGGTTATATTACGCTATTGATGTATATAAAAGTCCCACGGAAACCATGAGGCCAATAAGCCAGGAATGTCGTCAAATATTACCGCCGTGATGTGAGATTGGGTTAGGTAATGTTATATTACGTTATTGATGTATATAAAATTCCCACGGAGACGTAGAGGCCAACTCGCCAGGAATGTTGGCAAATATTACCACCGAGATGATACGTTGGGCTAGGTTAGGTTATACTACGTTATTGATGTATATAAAGGTCCCACGGAATCATAGAGGCCAACAAGCCAGGAATGTTGTCAAATATTAGTGCCGAGACGTTAGGTTGGGTTAGGTTAGGTTATATTACGTTATTGATGTATATAAAATTCCCACGGAGACGTAGAGGCCAACTCGCCAGGAATGTTGTCAAATATTAGTACCGAGATGTTAGGTCGGGTTATATTAGGTTATATTGCGTTGTTGATGGATAAGAAGGTCTCACGGAGGCGTAGAGGCCAACTCGCGAGGAATGTTGTCAAATATTAGTACCGAGATGTTAGGTTAGGTTAGGTTAGGTTATATTACGCTATTGATGTATATAAAAGTCCCACGGAGACGTAGAGGCCAACTCGACAGGAATGTTGTCAAATAATAGCGCCGAAAAGTTAGGTTGGGTTAGGTTAGGTTATATTACGTTATTGATGTATATGAAGGTCCCGCGGAGACGTAGAAGCCAACTCGCCAGGAATGTTGTCAAATATTACCGCCGAGATGATAGGTTGGGCTAGGTTAGGTTATATTACGTTATTGATGTATATAAAGGTCCTACGGAAACATAGAGGCCAACAAGCCAGGAATGTTGTCAAATATTACCGCCGAGATGTTACGTTGGTTTAGGTTATGTTAAATTACGTTATTGATTTATATGAAGGTCCCACGGAGAGGTAGAGGCCAACTCGCCAGGAATGTTGTCAAATATTAGTGCCGAGATGTTAGGTTGGGTTAGGTTAGGTTATATTACGTTATTGATGTATATAAAATTCCCACGGAGACGTAGAGGCCAACTCGCCAGGAATGCTGTCAAATATTACCGCCCGAGATGATAGGTTGGGCTAGGTTAGGTTATATTACGTTATTGATATATATTAAGGCCCCACGGAGACGTAGAGGCCAACTTGCCAGGAATGTTGTCAAATATTAGTGCCGAGATGTTAGGTTGGGTTAGGTTAGGTTATATTACGTTATTGATGTATATAATATTCCCACGGAGACGTAGAGGCCAACTCGCCAGGAATGTTGTCAAATATTAGTACCGAGATATTAGGTTGGGTTAGGTTAGGTTATATTACGTTATTGATGTATATAAAAGTCCCACGGAGACGTAGAGGCCAACTCGACAGGAATGTTGTCAAATAATAGCGCCGAAAGGTTAGGTTGGGTTATATTAGGTTATATTGCGTTGTTGATGGATAAGAAGGTCTCACGGAAGCGTAGAGGCCAACTCGCCAGGAATGTTGTCAAATATTAGTACCGAGATATTAGGTTGGGTTAGTTTAGGTTATATTACGTTATTGATATATGTGAAGGTCCCACGGAGACGTAGAGGCCAACTCGCCAGGAATGTTGTCACATAATAGCGCCGAGTGGTTAGGTCGGGTTATATTAGGTTATATTACGTTATTGATGGATATGAAGGTCTCACGGAGACGTAGAGGCCAACTCGCCAGGAATGTTGTCGAATATTAGTGCCGAGAGGTTGGGTTGGGTTAGGTTAGGTTATATTATGTTATTGATGTATATAAAGGCCCCACGGAGACGTAGAGGCCAACCCGCCAGGAATGTTGGCAAATAATAGCGCCGAAAGGTTAGGTTGGGCTAGGTTAGGTTATATTACGTTATTGATGTATATAAAGGTTCCACGGAAACATAGAGGCCAACAAGCCAGGAATGTTGTCAAATATTACCGCCGAGATGTTACGTTGGTTTAGGTTAGGTTAAATTACGTTATTGATGTATATGAAGGTCCCACGGAGAGGTAGAGGCCAACTCGCCAGGAATGTTGTCAAATATTAGTGTCGAGATGTTAGGTTGGGTTAGGTTAGGTAATATCACGTTATTGATGTATATGAAGGTTCCACGGTGACGTAGAGGCCAACTCGCCAGGAATGTTGTCAAATATTACCACCGATGTGTTAGGTTGGGTTAGGTTAGGTTATATTACGTTATTGATGTATATAAAAGTCCCACGGAGACGTAGAGGCCAACAAGCCAGCAATGTTGTCAAATATTACCGCCGAGATGTTAGGTTGGGTTAGGTTCGGTTATATTACGTTATTGATGTATATAAAGGTCCCACGGAAACCATGAGGCCAATAAGCCAGGAATGTCGTCAAATATTACTGCCGTGATGTTAGATTGGGTTGGGTTAGGTTATATTACGTTATTGATGTATATGAAGTTCCACGGAGACGTAGAGGCCAACTCGCCAGGAATGCTGTCAAATATTACCGCCCGAGATGATAGGTTGGGCTAGGTTATGTTATATTACGTTATTGATATATATTAAGGCCCCACGGAGACGTAGAGGCCAACTCGCCAGGAATGTTGTCAAATATTAGTGCCGAGATGTTAGGTTGGGTTAGGTTAGGTTATATTACGTTATTGATGTATATAATATTCCCACGGAGACGTAGAGGCCAACTCGCCAGGAATGTTGTCAAATATTAGTACCGAGATATTAGGTTGGGTTAGGTTAGGTTATATTACGTTATTGATGTATATAAAAGTCCCACGGAGACGTAGAGGCCAACTCGACAGGAATGTTGTCAAATAATAGCGCCGAAAGGTTAGGTTGGGTTATATTAGGTTATATTGCGTTGTTGATGGATAAGAAGGTCTCACGGAGGCGTAGAGGCCAACTCGCCAGGAATGTTGTCAAATATTAGTACCGAGATATTAGGTTGGGTTAGTTTAGGTTATATTACGTTATTGATATATGTGAAGGTCCCACGGAGACGTAGAGGCCAACTCGCCAGGAATGTTGTCACATAATAGCGCCGAGTGGTTAGGTCGGGTTATATTAGGTTATATTACGTTATTGATGGATATGAAGGTCTCACGGAGACGTAGAGGCCAACTCGCCAGGAATGTTGTCGAATATTAGTGCCGAGAGGTTGGGTTGGGTTAGGTTAGGTTATATTATGTTATTGATGTATATAAAGGCCCCACGGAGACGTAGAGGCCAACCCGCCAGGAATGTTGGCAAATAATAGCGCCGAAAGGTTAGGTTGGGCTAGGTTAGGTTATATTACGTTATTGATGTATATAAAGGTTCCACGGAAACATAGAGGCCAACAAGCCAGGAATGTTGTCAAATATTACCGCCGAGATGTTACGTTGGTTTAGGTTAGGTTAAATTACGTTATTGATGTATATGAAGGTCCCACGGAGAGGTAGAGGCCAACTCGCCAGGAATGTTGTCAAATATTAGTACCGAGATGTTAGGTTGGGTTAGGTTAGGTTATATTACGCTACTGATGTATATAAAGGTCCCACGGAAACCATGAGGCCAATAAGCCAGGAATGTCGTCAAATATTACTGCCGTGATGTTAGATTGGGTTGGGTTAGGTTATATTACGTTATTGATGTATATGAAGTTCCACGGAGACGTAGAGGCCAACTCGCCAGGAATGTTGTCAACTATTACCGCCGAAATGTTAGGCTGGGTTATGTAAGGTTATATAACGTTATTGATGTATATGAAGGTCCCACGGAGACGTAGAGGCCAAGTCGCCAGGAATGTTGTCTAATATTACCGCCGAGATGTTACGTTGGGTTAGGTTAGGTTATATTACGTTATTGATGTATATAGAATTCCCACGGAGACGTAGAGGCCAACTCGCCAGTAATGTTGTCAAATATTAGTACCGAGATGTTAGGTTGGGTTAGGTTAGGTTATATTACGCTACTGATGTATATAAAGGTCCCACGGAAACCATGAGGCCAATAAGCCAGGAATGTCGTCAAATATTACTGCCGTGATGTTAGATTGGGTTGGGTTAGGTTATATTACGTTATTGATGTATATGAAGTTCCACGGAGACGTAGAGGCCAACTCGCCAGGAATGTTGTCAAATATTACCGCCGAAATGTTAGGCTGGGTTATGTAAGGTTATATAACGTTATTGATGTATATGAAGGTCCCACGGAGACGTAGAGGCCAAGTCGCCAGGAATGTTGTCTAATATTACCGCCGAGATGTTACGTTGGGTTAGGTTAGGTTATATTACGTTATTGATGTATATAAAATTCCCACGGAGACGTAGAGGCCAACTCGCCAGTAATGTTGTCAAATATTAGTACCGAGATGTTAGGTTGGGTTAGGTTAGGTTATATTACGCTACTGATGTATATAAAGGTCCCACGGAGACGTAGAGGCCAACTCGCCAGGAATGCTGTCACATAATAGCGCCGAGTGATTAGGTTGGGTTAGGTTAGGTTATATTACGCTATTGATGTATATAAAAGTCCCACGGAAACCATGAGGCCAATAAGCCAGGAATGTTGTCAAATATTAGTGCCGAGATCTTAGGTTGGGTTAGGTCAGGTAATACTATGTTATTGATGTATATGAAGGTCCCACGGACACGTAGAGGCCAACTCGCCAGGAATGTTGTCAAATATTACCGCCGACATGATAGGTTGGGCTAGGTTAGGTTATATTACGTTATTGGTGTATATAAAGGTCCCACGGAAACATAGAGGCCAACAAGCCAGGAATGTTGTCAAATATTACCGCCGAGATGTTAGGTTGGGTTAGGTTAGGTTATATTACGCTATTGGTGTATATAAAAGTCCCACGGTTACGTAGAGGCCAACTCGACAGGAATGTTGTCAAACATTAGTGCCGAGAGGTTGGGTTGGGTTAGGTTAGGTTGTATTATGTTATTGATGTATATAAAGGCCCCACGGAGACGTAGAGGCCAACCCGCCATTAATGTTGGCAAATAATAGCGCCGAAAGGTTAGGTTGGGTTAGTTTAGGTTATATTACGTTATTGATATATGTGAAGGTCCCACGGAGACGTAGAGGCCAACTCGCCAGGAATGTTGTCAAATATTAGTGCCGAGATGATAGGTTGGGTTAGGTTAGATTATATTACGTTATTGATGTATATAAAAGTCCCACGGAGACGTAGAGGCCAACTCGCCAGGAATATTGTCACATAATAGCGCCGAGTGGTTAGGTTGGGTTATGTTAGGTTATATTACGCTATTGATGTATATAAAAGTCCCACGGAAACCATGAGGCCAATAAGCCAGGAATGTCGTCAAATAATAGCGCCGAAATGTTAGGCTGGGTTATGTATGGTTATATAACGTTATTGATGTATATGAAGGTCCCACGGAGACGTAGAGGCCAACTCGCCAGGAATGTTGTCTAATATTACCGCCGAGATGTTACGTTGGGTTAGGTTAGGTTATATTACGTTATTGATGTATATAAAATTCCCACGGAGACGTAGAGGCCAACTCGCCAGGAATGTTGTCAAATATTAGTACCGAGATGTTAGGTTGGGTTAGGTTAGGTTATATTACCCTACTGATGTATATAAAGGTCCCACGGAGACTTAGAGGCCAACTCGCCAGGAATGCTGTCACATAATAGCGCCGAGTGATTAGGTTGGGTTAGGTTAGGTTATATTACGCTATTGGTGTATATAAAAGGCCCACGGAAACCATGAGGCCAATAAGCCAGGAATGTTGTCAAATATTAGTGCCGAGATCTTAGGTTGGGTTAGGTCAGGTAATACTATGTTATTGATGTATATGAAGGTCCCACGGACACGTAGAGGCCAACTCGCCAGGAATGTTGTCAAATATTACCGCCGAGATGTTACGTTGGGTTAGGTTAGGTTATATTACGTTATTGATGTATATAAAATTCCCACGGAGACGTAGAGGCCAACTCGCCAGTAATGTTGTCAAATATTAGTACCGAGATGTTAGGTTGGGTTAGGTTAGGTTATATTACGCTACTGATGTATATAAAGGTCCCACGGAGTCGTAGAGGCCAACTCGCCAGGAATGCTGTCACATAATAGCGCCGAGTGATTAGGTTGGGTTAGGTTAGGTTATATTACGCTATTGATGTATATAAAAGTCCCACGGAAACCATGAGGCCAATAAGCCAGGAATGTTGTCAAATATTAGTGCCGAGATCTTAGGTTGGGTTAGGTCAGGTAATACTATGTTATTGATGTATATGAAGGTCCCACGGACACGTAGAGGCCAACTCGCCAGGAATGTTGTCAAATATTACCGCCGACATGATAGGTTGGGCTAGGTTAGGTTATATTACGTTATTGGTGTATATAAAGGTCCCACGGAAACATAGAGGCCAACAAGCCAGGAATGTTGTCAAATATTACCGCCGAGATGTTACGTTGGTTTAGGTTACGTTAAATTACGTTATTGATGTATATGAAGGTCCCACGGAGAGGTAGAGGCCAACTCGCCAGGAATGTTGTCAAGTATTAGTGCCGAGATGTTAGGTTGGGTTAGGTTAGGTAATATTACGTTATTGATGTATATGAAGGTCCCTCGGTGACGTAGAGGCCAACTCGCCAGAAATGTTGTCAAATATAACCGCCGACTGGTTAGGTTGGGTTATATTAGGTTATATTAATTTATTGATGGATATGGAGGTTTCACGGAGACGTAGATGCCAACTCGCCAGGAATGTTGTCAAATATTACCGCCGAGATGTTAGGTGGGGTTAGGTTAGGTTATATTACGCTATTGGTGTATATAAAAGTCCCACGGTGACGTAGAGGCCAACTCGACAGGAATGTTGTCAAACATTAGTGCCGAGAGGTTGGGTTGGGTTAGGTTAGGTTGTATTATGTTATTGATGTATATAAAGGCCCCACGGAGACGTAGAGTCCAACCCGCCAGGAATGTTGGCAAATAATAGCGCCGAAAGGTTAGGTTGGGTTAGTTTAGGTTATATTACGTTATTGATATATGTGAAGGTCCCACGGAGATGTAGAGGCCAACTCGCCAGGAATGTTGTCACATAATAGCGCCGAGTGATTAGGTTGGGTTAGGTTAGGTTATATTACGCTATTGATGTATATAAAAGTCCCACGGAAACCATGAGGCCAATAAGCCAGGAATGTTGTCAAATATTAGTGCCGAGATCTTAGGTTGGGTTAGGTCAGGTAATACTATGTTATTGATGTATATGAAGGTCCCACGGACACGTAGAGGCCAACTCGCCAGGAATGTTGTCAAATATTACCGCCGAGATGATACGTTGGGCTAGGTTAGGTTATATTACGTTATTGGTGTATATAAAGGTCCCACGGAAACATAGAGGCCAACAAGCCAGGAATGTTGTCAAATATTACCGCCGAGATGTTAGGTTGGGTTAGGTTAGGTTATATTACGCTATTGGTGTATATAAAAGTCCCACGGTGACGTAGAGGCCAACTCGACAGGAATGTTGTCAAACATTAGTGCCGAGAGGTTGGGTTGGGTTAGGTTAGGTTGTATTATGTTATTGATGTATATAAAGGCCCCACGGAGACGTAGAGGCCAACCCGCCATTAATGTTGGCAAATAATAGCGCCGAAAGGTTAGGTTGGGTTAGTTTAGGTTATATTACGTTATTGATATATGTGAAGGTCCCACGGAGACGTAGAGGCCAACTCGCCAGGAATGTTGTCACATAATAGCGCCGAGTGGTTAGGTCGGGTTATATTAGGTTATATTACGTTATTGATGGATATGAAGGTCTCACGGAGACGTAGAGGCCAACTCGCCAGGAATGTTGTCGAATATTAGTGCCGAGAGGTTGGGTTGGGTTAGGTTAGGTTATATTATGTTATTGATGTATATAAAGGCCCCACGGAGACGTAGAGGCCAACCCGCCAGGAATGTTGGCAAATAATAGCGCCGAAAGGTTAGGTTGGGCTAGGTTAGGTTATATTACGTTATTGATGTATATAAAGGTTCCACGGAAACATAGAGGCCAACAAGCCAGGAATGTTGTCAAATATTACCGCCGAGATGTTACGTTGGTTTAGGTTAGGTTAAATTACGTTATTGATGTATATGAAGGTCCCACGGAGAGGTAGAGGCCAACTCGCCACGAATGTTGTCAAATATTAGTGTCGAGATGTTAGGTTGGGTTAGGTTAGGTAATATCACGTTATTGATGTATATGAAGGTCCCACGGTGACGTAGAGGCCAACTCGCCAGGAATGTTGTCAAATATTACCACCGATGTGTTAGGTTGGGTTAGGTTAGGTTATATTACGTTATTGATGTATATAAAAGTCCCACGGAGACGTAGAGGCCAACAAGCCAGCAATGTTGTCAAATATTACCGCCGAGATGTTAGGTTGGGTTAGGTTAGGTTATATTACGCTACTGATGTATATAAAGGTCCCACGGAAACCATGAGGCCAATAAGCCAGGAATGTCGTCAAATATTACTGCCGTGATGTTAGATTGGGTTGGGTTAGGTTATATTACGTTATTGATGTATATGAAGTTCCACGGAGACGTAGAGGCCAACTCGCCAGGAATGTTGTCAAATATTACCGCCGAAATGT
The DNA here is from genome assembly GCA_963969225.1 of Xylocopa violacea. Taxonomy (NCBI): domain Eukaryota; kingdom Metazoa; phylum Arthropoda; class Insecta; order Hymenoptera; family Apidae; genus Xylocopa; species Xylocopa violacea. The sequence continues at coordinate 1,484,734 of CAXAJV010001198.1, forward strand.
TAGGCTGGGTTATGTAAGGTTATATAACGTTATTGATGTATATGAAGGTCCCACGGAGACGTAGAGGCCAAGTCGCCAGGAATGTTGTCTAATATTACCGCCGAGATGTTACGTTGGGTTAGGTTAGGTTATATTACGTTATTGATGTATATAAAATTCCCACGGAGACGTAGAGGCCAACTCGCCAGTAATGTTGTCAAATATTAGTACCGAGATGTTAGGTTGGGTTAGGTTAGGTTATATTACGCTACTGATGTATATAAAGGTCCCACGGAGACGTAGAGGCCAACTCGCCAGGAATGCTGTCACATAATAGCGCCGAGTGATTAGGTTGGGTTAGGTTAGGTTATATTACGCTATTGATGTATATAAAAGTCCCACGGAAACCATGAGGCCAATAAGCCAGGAATGTTGTCAAATATTAGTGCCGAGATCTTAGGTTGGGTTAGGTCAGGTAATACTATGTTATTGATGTATATGAAGGTCCCACGGACACGTAGAGGCCAACTCGCCAGGAATGTTGTCAAATATTACCGCCGACATGATAGGTTGGGCTAGGTTAGGTTATATTACGTTATTGGTGTATATAAAGGTCCCACGGAAACATAGAGGCCAACAAGCCAGGAATGTTGTCAAATATTACCGCCGAGATGTTAGGTTGGGTTAGGTTAGGTTATATTACGCTATTGGTGTATATAAAAGTCCCACGGTGACGTAGAGGCCAACTCGACAGGAATGTTGTCAAACATTAGTGCCGAGAGGTTGGGTTGGGTTAGGTTAGGTTGTATTATGTTATTGATGTATATAAAGGCCCCACGGAGACGTAGAGGCCAACCCGCCATTAATGTTGGCAAATAATAGCGCCGAAAGGTTAGGTTGGGTTAGTTTAGGTTATATTACGTTATTGATATATGTGAAGGTCCCACGGAGACGTAGAGGCCAACTCGCCAGGAATGTTGTCAAATATTAGTGCCGAGATGATAGGTTGGGTTAGGTTAGATTATATTACGTTATTGATGTATATAAAAGTCCCACGGAGACGTAGAGGCCAACTCGCCAGGAATATTGTCACATAATAGCGCCGAGTGGTTAGGTTGGGTTATGTTAGGTTATATTACGCTATTGATGTATATAAAAGTCCCACGGAAACCATGAGGCCAATAAGCCAGGAATGTCGTCAAATAATAGCGCCGAAATGTTAGGCTGGGTTATGTATGGTTATATAACGTTATTGATGTATATGAAGGTCCCACGGAGACGTAGAGGCCAACTCGCCAGGAATGTTGTCTAATATTACCGCCGAGATGTTACGTTGGGTTAGGTTAGGTTATATTACGTTATTGATGTATATAAAATTCCCACGGAGACGTAGAGGCCAACTCGCCAGGAATGTTGTCAAATATTAGTACCGAGATGTTAGGTTGGGTTAGGTTAGGTTATATTACCCTACTGATGTATATAAAGGTCCCACGGAGACTTAGAGGCCAACTCGCCAGGAATGCTGTCACATAATAGCGCCGAGTGATTAGGTTGGGTTAGGTTAGGTTATATTACGCTATTGGTGTATATAAAAGGCCCACGGAAACCATGAGGCCAATAAGCCAGGAATGTTGTCAAATATTAGTGCCGAGATCTTAGGTTGGGTTAGGTCAGGTAATACTATGTTATTGATGTATATGAAGGTCCCACGGACACGTAGAGGCCAACTCGCCAGGAATGTTGTCAAATATTACCGCCGAGATGTTACGTTGGGTTAGGTTAGGTTATATTACGTTATTGATGTATATAAAATTCCCACGGAGACGTAGAGGCCAACTCGCCAGTAATGTTGTCAAATATTAGTACCGAGATGTTAGGTTGGGTTAGGTTAGGTTATATTACGCTACTGATGTATATAAAGGTCCCACGGAGTCGTAGAGGCCAACTCGCCAGGAATGCTGTCACATAATAGCGCCGAGTGATTAGGTTGGGTTAGGTTAGGTTATATTACGCTATTGATGTATATAAAAGTCCCACGGAAACCATGAGGCCAATAAGCCAGGAATGTTGTCAAATATTAGTGCCGAGATCTTAGGTTGGGTTAGGTCAGGTAATACTATGTTATTGATGTATATGAAGGTCCCACGGACACGTAGAGGCCAACTCGCCAGGAATGTTGTCAAATATTACCGCCGACATGATAGGTTGGGCTAGGTTAGGTTATATTACGTTATTGGTGTATATAAAGGTCCCACGGAAACATAGAGGCCAACAAGCCAGGAATGTTGTCAAATATTACCGCCGAGATGTTACGTTGGTTTAGGTTACGTTAAATTACGTTATTGATGTATATGAAGGTCCCACGGAGAGGTAGAGGCCAACTCGCCAGGAATGTTGTCAAGTATTAGTGCCGAGATGTTAGGTTGGGTTAGGTTAGGTAATATTACGTTATTGATGTATATGAAGGTCCCTCGGTGACGTAGAGGCCAACTCGCCAGAAATGTTGTCAAATATAACCGCCGACTGGTTAGGTTGGGTTATATTAGGTTATATTAATTTATTGATGGATATGGAGGTTTCACGGAGACGTAGATGCCAACTCGCCAGGAATGTTGTCAAATATTACCGCCGAGATGTTAGGTGGGGTTAGGTTAGGTTATATTACGCTATTGGTGTATATAAAAGTCCCACGGTGACGTAGAGGCCAACTCGACAGGAATGTTGTCAAACATTAGTGCCGAGAGGTTGGGTTGGGTTAGGTTAGGTTGTATTATGTTATTGATGTATATAAAGGCCCCACGGAGACGTAGAGTCCAACCCGCCAGGAATGTTGGCAAATAATAGCGCCGAAAGGTTAGGTTGGGTTAGTTTAGGTTATATTACGTTATTGATATATGTGAAGGTCCCACGGAGATGTAGAGGCCAACTCGCCAGGAATGTTGTCACATAATAGCGCCGAGTGATTAGGTTGGGTTAGGTTAGGTTATATTACGCTATTGATGTATATAAAAGTCCCACGGAAACCATGAGGCCAATAAGCCAGGAATGTTGTCAAATATTAGTGCCGAGATCTTAGGTTGGGTTAGGTCAGGTAATACTATGTTATTGATGTATATGAAGGTCCCACGGACACGTAGAGGCCAACTCGCCAGGAATGTTGTCAAATATTACCGCCGAGATGATACGTTGGGCTAGGTTAGGTTATATTACGTTATTGGTGTATATAAAGGTCCCACGGAAACATAGAGGCCAACAAGCCAGGAATGTTGTCAAATATTACCGCCGAGATGTTAGGTTGGGTTAGGTTAGGTTATATTACGCTATTGGTGTATATAAAAGTCCCACGGTGACGTAGAGGCCAACTCGACAGGAATGTTGTCAAACATTAGTGCCGAGAGGTTGGGTTGGGTTAGGTTAGGTTGTATTATGTTATTGATGTATATAAAGGCCCCACGGAGACGTAGAGGCCAACCCGCCATTAATGTTGGCAAATAATAGCGCCGAAAGGTTAGGTTGGGTTAGTTTAGGTTATATTACGTTATTGATATATGTGAAGGTCCCACGGAGACGTAGAGGCCAACTCGCCAGGAATGTTGTCACATAATAGCGCCGAGTGGTTAGGTCGGGTTATATTAGGTTATATTACGTTATTGATGGATATGAAGGTCTCACGGAGACGTAGAGGCCAACTCGCCAGGAATGTTGTCGAATATTAGTGCCGAGAGGTTGGGTTGGGTTAGGTTAGGTTATATTATGTTATTGATGTATATAAAGGCCCCACGGAGACGTAGAGGCCAACCCGCCAGGAATGTTGGCAAATAATAGCGCCGAAAGGTTATGTTGGGCTAGGTTAGGTTATATTACGTTATTGATGTATATAAAGGTTCCACGGAAACATAGAGGCCAACAAGCCAGGAATGTTGTCAAATATTACCGCCGAGATGTTACGTTGGTTTAGGTTAGGTTAAATTACGTTATTGATGTATATGAAGGTCCCACGGAGAGGTAGAGGCCAACTCGCCACGAATGTTGTCAAATATTAGTGTCGAGATGTTAGGTTGGGTTAGGTTAGGTAATATCACGTTATTGATGTATATGAAGGTCCCACGGTGACGTAGAGGCCAACTCGCCAGGAATGTTGTCAAATATTACCACCGATGTGTTAGGTTGGGTTAGGTTAGGTTATATTACGTTATTGATGTATATAAAAGTCCCACGGAGACGTAGAGGCCAACAAGCCAGCAATGTTGTCAAATATTACCGCCGAGATGTTAGGTTGGGTTAGGTTAGGTTATATTACGTTATTGATGTATATAAAGGTCCCACGGAAACCATGAGGCCAATAAGCCAGGAATGTCGTCAAATATTACTGCCGTGATGTTAGATTGGGTTGGGTTAGGTTATATTACGTTATTGATGTATATAAAAGTCCCACGGAGACGTAGAGGCCAACTCGCCAGGAATGTTGTCACATAATAGCGCCGAGTGGTTAGGTTGGGTTAGGTTAGGTTATATTACGCTATTGATGTATATAAAAGTCCCACGGAAACCATGAGGCCAATAAGCCAGGAATGTCGTCAAATAATAGCGCCGAAATGTTAGGCTGGGTTATGTAAGGTTATATAACGTTATTGATGTATATGAAGGTCCCACGGAGACGTAGAGGCCAACTCGCCAGGAATGTTGTCTAATATTACCGCCGAGATGTTAGGTTGGGTTAGGTTAGGTTATATTACGCTACTGATGTATATAAAGGTCCCACGGAGACGTAGAGGCCAACTCGCCAGGAATGCCGTCACATAATAGCGCCGAGTGATTAGGTTGGGTTAGGTTAGGTTATATTACGCTATTGATGTATATAAAAGTCCCACGGAAACCATGAGGCCAATAAGCCAGGAATGTTGTCAAATATTAGTGCCGAGATCTTAGGTTGGGTTAGGTCAGGTAATACTATGTTATTGATGTATATGAAGGTCCCACGGACACGTAGAGGCCAACTCGCCAGGAATGTTGTCAAATATTACCGCCGAGATGATAGGTTGGGCTAGGTTAGGTTATATTACGTTATTGGTGTATATAAAGGTCCCACGGAAACATAGAGGCCAACAAGCCAGGAATGTTGTCAAATATTACCGCCGAGATGTTAGGTTGGGTTAGGTTAGGTTATATTACGCTATTGGTGTATATAAAAGTCCCACGGTGACGTAGAGGCCAACTCGACAGGAATGTTGTCAAACATTAGTGCCGAAAGGGTTGGGTTGGGTTAGGTTAGGTTGTATTATGTTATTGATGTATATAAAGGCCCCACGGAGACGTAGAGGCCAACCCGCCATTAATGTTGGCAAATAATAGCGCCGAAAGGTTAGGTTGGGTTAGTTTAGGTTATATTACGTTATTGATATATGTGAAGGTCCCACGGAGACGTAGAGGCCAACTCGCCAGGAATGTTGTCACATAATAGCGCCGAGTGGTTAGGTCGGGTTATATTAGGTTATATTACGTTATTGATGGATATGAAGGTCTCACGGAGACGTAGAGGCCAACTCGCCAGGAATGTTGTCGAATAGTAGTGCCGAGAGGTTGGGTTGGGTTAGGTTAGGTTATATTACGTTATTGATGTATATAAAAGTCCCACGGAGACGTAGAGGCCAACAAGCCAGCAATGTTGTCAAATATTACCGCCGAGATGTTAGGTTGGGTTAGGTTAGGTTATATTACGTTATTGATGTATATAAAGGTCCCACGGAAACCATGAGGCCAATAAGCCAGGAATGTCGTCAAATATTACTGCCGTGATGTTAGATTGGGTTGGGTTAGGTTATATTACGTTATTGATGTATATAAAAGTCCCACGGAGACGTAGAGGCCAACTCGCCAGGAATGTTGTCACATAATAGCGCCGAGTGGTTAGGTTGGGTTAGGTTAGGTTATATTACGCTATTGATGTATATAAAGGCCCACGGAAACCATGAGGCCAATAAGCCAGGAATGTCGTCAAATAATAGCGCCGAAATGTTAGGCTGGGTTATGTAAGGTTATATAACGTTATTGATGTATATGAAGGTCCCACGGACACGTAGAGGCCAACTCGCCAGGAATGTTGTCAAATATTACCGCCGAGATGTTACGTTGGGTTAGGTTAGGTTATATTACGTTATTGATGTATATAAAATTCCCACGGAGACGTAGAGGCCAACTCGCCAGTAATGTTGTCAAATATTAGTACCGAGATGTTAGGTTGGGTTAGGTTAGGTTATATTACGCTACTGATGTATATAAAGGTCCCACGGAGTCGTAGAGGCCAACTCGCCAGGAATGCTGTCACATAATAGCGCCGAGTGATTAGGTTGGGTTAGGTTAGGTTATATTACGCTATTGATGTATATAAAAGTCCCACGGAAACCATGAGGCCAATAAGCCAGGAATGTTGTCAAATATTAGTGCCGAGATCTTAGGTTGGGTTAGGTCAGGTAATACTATGTTATTGATGTATATGAAGGTCCCACGGACACGTAGAGGCCAACTCGCCAGGAATGTTGTCAAATATTACCGCCGACATGATAGGTTGGGCTAGGTTAGGTTATATTACGTTATTGGTGTATATAAAGGTCCCACGGAAACATAGAGGCCAACAAGCCAGGAATGTTGTCAAATATTACCGCCGAGATGTTACGTTGGTTTAGGTTACGTTAAATTACGTTATTGATGTATATGAAGGTCCCACGGAGAGGTAGAGGCCAACTCGCCAGGAATGTTGTCAAGTATTAGTGCCGAGATGTTAGGTTGGGTTAGGTTAGGTAATATTACGTTATTGATGTATATGAAGGTCCCTCGGTGACGTAGAGGCCAACTCGCCAGAAATGTTGTCAAATATAACCGCCGACTGGTTAGGTTGGGTTATATTAGGTTATATTAATTTATTGATGGATATGGAGGTTTCACGGAGACGTAGATGCCAACTCGCCAGGAATGTTGTCAAATATTACCGCCGAGATGTTAGGTGGGGTTAGGTTAGGTTATATTACGCTATTGGTGTATATAAAAGTCCCACGGTGACGTAGAGGCCAACTCGACAGGAATGTTGTCAAACATTAGTGCCGAGAGGTTGGGTTGGGTTAGGTTAGGTTGTATTATGTTATTGATGTATATAAAGGCCCCACGGAGACGTAGAGTCCAACCCGCCAGGAATGTTGGCAAATAATAGCGCCGAAAGGTTAGGTTGGGTTAGTTTAGGTTATATTACGTTATTGATATATGTGAAGGTCCCACGGAGATGTAGAGGCCAACTCGCCAGGAATGTTGTCACATAATAGCGCCGAGTGATTAGGTTGGGTTAGGTTAGGTTATATTACGCTATTGATGTATATAAAAGTCCCACGGAAACCATGAGGCCAATAAGCCAGGAATGTTGTCAAATATTAGTGCCGAGATCTTAGGTTGGGTTAGGTCAGGTAATACTATGTTATTGATGTATATGAAGGTCCCACGGACACGTAGAGGCCAACTCGCCAGGAATGTTGTCAAATATTACCGCCGAGATGATAGGTTGGGCTAGGTTAGGTTATATTACGTTATTGGTGTATATAAAGGTCCCACGGAAACATAGAGGCCAACAAGCCAGGAATGTTGTCAAATATTACCGCCGAGATGTTAGGTTGGGTTAGGTTAGGTTATATTACGCTATTGGTGTATATAAAAGTCCCACGGTGACGTAGAGGCCAACTCGACAGGAATGTTGTCAAACATTAGTGCCGAGAGGTTGGGTTGGGTTAGGTTAGGTTGTATTATGTTATTGATGTATATAAAGGCCCCACGGAGACGTAGAGGCCAACCCGCCATTAATGTTGGCAAATAATAGCGCCGAAAGGTTAGGTTGGGTTAGTTTAGGTTATATTACGTTATTGATATATGTGAAGGTCCCACGGAGACGTAGAGGCCAACTCGCCAGGAATGTTGTCACATAATAGCGCCGAGTGGTTAGGTCGGGTTATATTAGGTTATATTACGTTATTGATGGATATGAAGGTCTCACGGAGACGTAGAGGCCAACTCGCCAGGAATGTTGTCGAATAGTAGTGCCGAGAGGTTGGGTTGGGTTAGGTTAGGTTATATTACGTTATTGATGTATATAAAAGTCCCACGGAGACGTAGAGGCCAACAAGCCAGCAATGTTGTCAAATATTACCGCCGAGATGTTAGGTTGGGTTAGGTTAGGTTATATTACGTTATTGATGTATATAAAGGTCCCACGGAAACCATGAGGCCAATAAGCCAGGAATGTCGTCAAATATTACTGCCGTGATGTTAGATTGGGTTGGGTTAGGTTATATTACGTTATTGATGTATATAAAAGTCCCACGGAGACGTAGAGGCCAACTCGCCAGGAATGTTGTCACATAATAGCGCCGAGTGGTTAGGTTGGGTTAGGTTAGGTTATATTACGCTATTGATGTATATAAAAGTCCCACGGAAACCATGAGGCCAATAAGCCAGGAATGTCGTCAAATAATAGCGCCGAAATGTTAGGCTGGGTTATGTAAGGTTATATAACGTTATTGATGTATATGAAGGTCCCACGGACACGTAGAGGCCAACTCGCCAGGAATGTTGTCAAATATTACCGCCGAGATGTTACGTTGGGTTAGGTTAGGTTATATTACGTTATTGATGTATATAAAATTCCCACGGAGACGTAGAGGCCAACTCGCCAGTAATGTTGTCAAATATTAGTACCGAGATGTTAGGTTGGGTTAGGTTAGGTTATATTACGCTACTGATGTATATAAAGGTCCCACGGAGTCGTAGAGGCCAACTCGCCAGGAATGCTGTCACATAATAGCGCCGAGTGATTAGGTTGGGTTAGGTTAGGTTATATTACGCTATTGATGTATATAAAAGTCCCACGGAAACCATGAGGCCAATAAGCCAGGAATGTTGTCAAATATTAGTGCCGAGATCTTAGGTTGGGTTAGGTCAGGTAATACTATGTTATTGATGTATATGAAGGTCCCACGGACACGTAGAGGCCAACTCGCCAGGAATGTTGTCAAATATTACCGCCGACATGATAGGTTGGGTTAGGTTAGGTTATATTACGTTATTGGTGTATATAAAGGTCCCACGGAAACATAGAGGCCAACAAGCCAGGAATGTTGTCAAATATTACCGCCGAGATGTTACGTTGGTTTAGGTTACGTTAAATTACGTTATTGATGTATATGAAGGTCCCACGGAGAGGTAGAGGCCAACTCGCCAGGAATGTTGTCAAGTATTAGTGCCGAGATGTTAGGTTGGGTTAGGTTAGGTAATATTACGTTATTGATGTATATGAAGGTCCCTCGGTGACGTAGAGGCCAACTCGCCAGAAATGTTGTCAAATATAACCGCCGACTGGTTAGGTTGTGTTATATTAGGTTATATTAATTTATTGATGGATATGGAGGTTTCACGGAGACGTAGATGCCAACTCGCCAGGAATGTTGTCAAATATTACCGCCGAGATGTTAGGTGGGGTTAGGTTAGGTTATATTACGCTATTGGTGTATATAAAAGTCCCACGGTGACGTAGAGGCCAACTCGACAGGAATGTTGTCAAACATTAGTGCCGAGAGGTTGGGTTGGGTTAGGTTAGGTTGTATTATGTTATTGATGTATATAAAGGCCCCACGGAGACGTAGAGTCCAACCCGCCAGGAATGTTGGCAAATAATAGCGCCGAAAGGTTAGGTTGGGTTAGTTTAGGTTATATTACGTTATTGATATATGTGAAGGTCCCACGGAGATGTAGAGGCCAACTCGCCAGGAATGTTGTCACATAATAGCGCCGAGTGATTAGGTTGGGTTAGGTTAGGTTATATTACGCTATTGATGTATATAAAAGTCCCACGGAAACCATGAGGCCAATAAGCCAGGAATGTTGTCAAATATTAGTGCCGAGATCTTAGGTTGGGTTAGGTCAGGTAATACTATGTTATTGATGTATATGAAGGTCCCACGGACACGTAGAGGCCAACTCGCCGGGAATGTTGTCAAATATTACCGCCGAGATGATAGGTTGGGCTAGGTTAGGTTATATTACGTTATTGGTGTATATAAAGGTCCCACGGAAACCATGAGGCCAATAAGCCAGGAATGTCGTCAAATATTACTGCCGTGATGTTAGATTGGGTTGGGTTAGGTTATATTACGTTATTGATGTATATGAAGTTCCACGGAGACGTAGAGGCCAACTCGCCAGGAATGCTGTCAAATATTACCGCCCGAGATGATAGGTTGGGCTAGGTTAGGTTATATTACGTTATTGATATATATTAAGGCCCCACGGAGACGTAGAGGCCAACTCGCCAGGAATGTTGTCAAATATTAGTGCCGAGATGTTAGGTTGGGTTAGGTTAGGTTATATTACGTTATTGATGTATATAATATTCCCACGGAGACGTAGAGGCCAACTCGCCAGGAATGTTGTCAAATATTAGTACCGAGATATTAGGTTGGGTTAGGTTAGGTTATATTACGTTATTGATGTATATAAAAGTCCCACGGAGACGTAGAGGCCAACTCGACAGGAATGTTGTCAAATAATAGCGCCGAAAGGTTAGGTTGGGTTATATTAGGTTATATTGCGTTGTTGATGGATAAGAAGGTCTCACGGAGGCGTAGAGGCCAACTCGCCAGGAATGTTGTCAAATATTAGTACCGAGATATTAGGTTGGGTTAGTTTAGGTTATATTACGTTATTGATATATGTGAAGGTCCCACGGAGACGTAGATGCCAACTCGCCAGGAATGTTGTCACATAATAGCGCCGAGTGGTTAGGTCGGGTTATATTAGGTTATATTACGTTATTGATGGATATGAAGGTCTCACGGAGACGTAGAGGCCAACTCGCCAGGAATGTTGTCGAATATTAGTGCCGAGAGGTTGGGTTGGGTTAGGTTAGGTTATATTATGTTATTGATGTATATAAAGGCCCCACGGAGACGTAGAGGCCAACCCGCCAGGAATGTTGGCAAATAATAGCGCCGAAAGGTTAGGTTGGGCTAGGTTAGGTTATATTACGTTATTGATGTAT